>OMOT01078063.1:0-10336 GCA_900312575.1 Acanthochaenus luetkenii
CTCTGCGACCCCAATGCTGCCCTCTGCCAGGCTGTCCATCTCTGTCGCCTCATCCCGCTCCTCCTCCACGCTGATGGAAGGGGTGCGAAGTGCTCCTCCCTCACCCCCTTCCCTAGAGTCACAGATGGTCTTTGCTGATTCACAACTGCTAAGGAGCTGCTCGTCGCCTCCGCCCCTCTTGAGTGTCTCTGTGCTGCCCAGAGCCTGCTGAGTGGCGAGGGAGACCCCGTCACCTTCGGCTGCCTCACTGGAGCTGCCATGTCCGAGACGAGGTGTCAGCAATTGGGAGGAGTACGGCGAGGGGGCCAAACTGGGGGGGCGTAACGACTGATCATCACCTCCATGTTCTGGGGAAGGAACGTGGAGATGGCCTGGAAAGCAGAAGAAATAGATTCAGCACTTATAAATGATTAGACTTCATAATAGAATAAAATATTTAGATTAATCAAAAGCAACTTACAATCAGTGCAACATTAGCATAAGAATGGGTCACATGGGGAGAGAGGACACAAAACCATTGCCTTGCTCTTAGCTTCTCATGCTACATCTGCAGTGTCTATAAGTAATAGTATTTATGTTACAACCTTCAAATAAAACTCAGGTGGCCTACATTTGTTTAATTAGGGCTGTTGCAGTACTGGCCGATAAACATTCCTAGTGCCTAGTTGGAGGCAGGACATTCTCATAAAAGCAGCACTGATCTTATTAACTAATTTAATCCCTGGCAATGAACCAAAACATTGCGTTCAATTATCCTGGCTATGCCGGATTCCTGATTGTGCTCTAAGGCCAGTGTGGTGTGGCTGAACTGTACCTTCAGGGGGCGCCTCAGTGAAGACAGTGGGGGAGAGTGACACCACAGAGCTGCTAGCAGACTTTCCCCCACTGTTGGAGCGTCTTAGGTACATTATGGACTGGACCTTCTCCTGGTACAGCTTGCCATCTGACACACACACAGATCAAGATAACATGGCAAGTTAAATTCATGTGACTTTGAAACAGACGTACTGGTTACAACTGTAGCGCTACACCTATGTATTTCACCTATGTGCAAAGAGAAGTAAAAGCTGGTTGGCGTGTGGCAGACGTAGGTGTTGGTGGGTGGGTGAACGGCCAGCAGGAAGTTGTAGACCAGTCTGAGCAAGTCCAGGTCCGGAGGAGAACCTAGTACTTCCTGGATGATTTTGACGAATGACAGACAGACTTCCTGCGGGATGGAAGTCAGATGCTCGTCCCGATGCTCCTGGAGAAAAAACATAATGCTGACAGGAATAGTCTCTGAAAAGAGGCAAGGTATCGTGGACTCAGTTTTCTGACAGAGGCCTACCTGTAACACTTGGCAGGTGAGCAGGAAGCGATGCACCACTTGAGCCTTGAGGAACTGCCGGATGTTGAAGACCTGCTGAGGGTGGTGCACCCTAATAAGGATCTCTAAGGCAGCAAGCAGGGTTTCCCACACTCCACACTGACAGAAACACAACACGAACAGTGAACGATAATGGACAGGCAAGAGACATAATTTGGCCTTCATCACAAGCAATGTAGGAGTAACCTGATGTTCTAGGGTGCAATAATGGTTGGATTGAGAGTATTATTGTTCTCGAGCAGAGTAAAAATATCTCAACACATAGAACAAAAAGGAATACGCACACTACAAGTTGCTCTCAAGGTTTATGAATGTATTAAAAGCTCTCTGCCCTTCATCATGTATAGCTGTTATTAAATTCATACACCTTGGGAGCAGCTAATAGTGTGCAGATTATTTTCTATCATTCTCCCCTGAGAAGCTGTCCATGTACTATGCACAGCATGGGTTAAAATTAGCTGATGCTACAGTATATAGTGAATTTTCTCACTTTCCTGTACTACTGTATCTTCAAGTCTGACGAGAGAAAACAAAAGAACAAAAACTGTTCACAATGTGTGCAGGTGTAAGAGTGCGTTGATACCAGGGTGTGTGTTGATACCAGACCTCGGCCAAATAATATTTGCAAATAATATCTTGGCATTTGTTTTAGCCTACTTGGAGTATCAGATATGTGATAACTAAATTCAAGATAGTTTTAATGTTTTCACAAAGTCTAGTTTTTCTTCTTCAGTTTACAACTATGTTTGTTATTGCCTAGTTTTTGTCTTAGTGTTAGTTTACGATAATAACCTTATTGCAAATATGATTTGACCCAGGTATGGTTGGTACTGGTGATGTATGCGTTTACCTCAGCCTTGGCCCAGATCTTCCAGTCCAACAGGACCTCTGAGAGAAGTCTGATGTCCTGCACCACAGCGGTGGACTCTGTGTCCAAACGGAACTGACCTTCCTCCCCCAGGGTTAGGATGGGCCCACTGAAACACCCATCCAACAGAGTCTAGAGACAGATACAGTGTGGCAACCACATTACAAATACAGCCAAATCAAGGGTTTGTCAAAACTTCCACAATGCTGTTCACCTTAATCAGAAAAATGTTACATATTGATAATCATTATCTCTCCAGAAACAGCCACACGGTTAAGAATCCCAGACAGAAGACTCTATTGATCAAGGGCTGTCATTTGTTAAAGCTCATAAATCTTGTAGTGCTTTGGGTCTCTGGAAAACTGAGGTAAGAGTCAGACAGAATCCATTTCAGTGCACAGCCATCACACAGCTCAATTACAGACACAGCCAGAGGGTCAAGTAACGACAGGGTCACCAAGACGGGCTCATAGTGGCACCAGTGTGTTAGGTGAATCAGATTCATGGTCAAAAAGAAATGCCAATTAATATATTTTACTGCACAGATCCACAGAGACTGTGGGAAGGAGAGCAGAGTTCAAGATCTGACTTACCTTCAGCATATGATATCCCACGACGCACTTGGATTTGATGAGGACCTGGTGGATCATGGAATATCCATGGTAACAGTCCATCTCGTGGATGCGGTGCTGGTTGAACTTGGACAGAGACAGCAGCACCTGCAGGGCCAGAGCCTGGGTCTTTTCACAGTCACTCAGCTCCACCGCCTGGACATCACCAACACCGAGATAAGGGACGGAGGTAAGGAGGGCAGGAGAGATAACAGAGTAACATGGCTGAATAGGAACACTGTAGGCAGCAGTTGCCGTCTGGCATAACTTATTTTCCATTAACAAAATGACATTTCACAATGTTCCTGGCAACTCTGTGTTCTCTCAAAAAAGTCAAATCTTAAACATTGCCTTTAAAAGGGACTTTAAGTGATCTATGACCTTTATTGACTTCTTATCGGAAACCAGTAGTAATCGCAACAACACTGATAGAACTTTTCTCCTCCTACACAAGTCTCTGACACCCCCACCCCACCCATCCTGTCCCCTTGAAGACGGTGACCTGTAATGGACACAATCAATAAAGTCACATTTTCAGAATAGAGACAAGTAATAAGAGGTAATATACAGTATCACTGTGCAAAATACTGGAATAATAATACTGCTTTGTTATTTGTTCTGCCACATCCCACTGACTATAGAGTCTCATGAACAGCATGGACCATCCTACCTGTGCAAAGAGGAACACAAAGTTTCCTGTTCCTCCAATCTTGTGCAGGACGCTCTGCAGGCCTTGGGGTTCAGTGGGGAGCAGGCCCCTGAGAGAGTGGGGCTCCAGGGCAACACTCTGCACCTCCTTGGAGCTGAAAGGGCGCTGGGTGACCACCGTCTTGGCCTGGCCCTTCAGTCTGATTACAGGCTCATAGATAGTGTAGACTCTGGGACTGCTAGGGGCGTACACCACTGCCAAGCTCTCCTGTACAGGACAGAATCAGACACATAAGCAACAGGATATTCACCCTTTTCAGGCAAACTCTAACATCCTCTAGCTTTAAATAATTAGTAATATTAGGTATTCTATTGATTTTGTTCAAACAATTTACGCTATAGAAATGGTAAAATAAACATACATTTATCTCAATAGTATCCCTCACTTTCCCCACTGCACATTCGTAGACCAGACTTATCTTTGGCTTTAGGCTACATTTTTTTCACACTGCGTCAGTCAGCCTTGATGCATTTGGAAATGTTTTATATTGTTTGTCTTGTGCTTTCCCTGTTTCCTAATGTTTGTCTTATACTATTCTGTAATTTCACTGATTGTTGTTCAGTTAGATCTAGTTTGGCTTATTTTCTGTAAAGTCCTTTGAGACATGCTAGTGATAAAGGGCTGTATAAATAAATGAACTTGATAATCTTCTTTTACAATGACTTGAAACCTTGATTTGCCCAGAGCTAGGAACCACTTAGCACAGGGCTACAATTTCTAGCATGGATTTAAGCCTGGGCTAAGTGCAGTATCAAAAGGCCTTTTGAGTCCTTGAGATATCAAAACAGTACTGAGTGCGATGAAAAGGATACAGATCTGGTTAGAGTAAAGGTGGGAAGTTACAAACAAAGATGTGGGATGGGGAAATATTCATTCAGTCTTCCTTCCTTTCTGTCTCTCTGTCTTTCTCATCAGTAGAGCTGTTATCAAAACAGCCATTAACTTTTAATGGGAGAAAACCTATTTTCATACATAGCTGTAGCTCAACTGTAATAGCTTTTACAATTGGGGAAAATGACTTCCTACAATGCAAGATAATTCATGACTAATTGGAATAGTGCATTATGCATTAACTGTGAGCTGAAACAATAAAACAGAGCAATAGCAAGGATTTGCTATGCTAATGGTGCACTTGAACTACTGGGATTAACAACAATGTGAATCTGTATTTCAACACATTTGACATACAGGGATTGGGTCAAAGGTGAAGCGACAGTGAAGCGGGTATAATAAAAAATGACTTACAACCAGTGCTGTTGTGTCCACATCCTTGTTCTTCATCAGAAGCTCTCGTACATGCTCACACTTCAGCCCTTCCTGAGTAACATACTTGGAGAATGTTCCATTGGGCTTGCCGTACTTGCAGGGCATGATGGAGGTAAGGTCAGGCCCGCTGGTGTACAGGTAGAAGGCCTCCTCAGATCCTATTCTAGACCCTGAAATATAGAGGCAAGCATAGAGGAGGACAAAGTTAGAATCTCTGTCTTAATGTGACAAACATTAGAAAACTGCAATCTGCTGTAGCATGCAGATTGATGCTATATTTCCTTTTTATATTTTCCAGAAGAGTGGGCTGTTCCCTCTGTTCAAGGATACCATGACATTGTAGATATTTTCTTTACTGGGCAGGGAAACAACAGAGAAAAATGTGAAAATGGAATTGGAGCCTGATTCAACCCCATTAATTAACAAATGATAGTATTTCATCCATAAATAGGGCTGTTCCCACTGATTTACAAACATTTAAAACACATTTTAATAAGATGGATCATCAGCTCTTATCATGGGCGTGGATCTGTATATAATCTGGACCGTTTAGCTCCGCTATAGTTGACCAAACGCCAGTTATTTTGACTCAATGCTGGTTAAGTACTGTAAAGACACCATATATAAAGAGCAGCTGGCTGCACCATGGTTTCACAAGAGTCAGCTCACTTGACTGCAGTCATACCGGGCTGTGAATAATCCGCTATGTATTTGCCATCTTTTGTTGACTTCTTCTGTAGATCAGTGAATTCTTATTACTTTAAATTCTACATGATCTCTCCCTGCTGCTAACATGTGGCAGTGTTTGGATGAGTTGGAAATAAAAAAATGAAAATGCACATTTTATGTTCAACTTATTTCCCATTTTTGTGTTAAGGGAGAAATGGGAAATAAAAATAAGAAAAGGCAACCAATTCATGTTTCGCCAGCATATTTTGAATAAAACAATCACATTTTGTATTTTTTTTCATGAAAAAAAAGGGCATGTGGTTATTTTGTATAGACACATTTTTCAGAATTTACAGAAAACGTAGGTTATCGTGATATATATTGTTATCGTGATATGAAATTACTCATATTGTGATAGAAGATTTTGTCCATATCGCACAGTCCTATCCATAACCTATAATCTAATAACATCTCCAGCAGTATGGCTGCATAACTAGACCCATGAGGCACCAGGGTGCACCTTGATGTTTTATTTTTAATGAAACTCTGGTGAACCTAGCAGTCCTTGTTTTCCAAGAAGAAATTGCCACCAGCTATGAATTCTAATGACAACAGAGACTTAAAGTTGGGGAAGGCAACTTTCTTTTTAATATTATTTGGCGACAATTTCATTACACCCTCTCAGCTATCAATAATGGTCTGAGAGAAGATCAGCCCTCTGTGATCGCCCCTTCCTCTGTTTTCAAGCTCTCAAAAATCTCAGCACTTCCAGTAGGCCTCAACCAATCAGGTGAGCTCTCTGCAAGGAGGCCTCCCTACTACTCACACACACATATAGCTCAGTCTAGTTGAAATTTGAAATTCTAGCTCAATCTTGCTCTTTTCTCCAAAGTTGCCTACTGCAGCTTTAAGCCTGTCTAAAGACATCAGTCGGGTTCACAGGTTGAGACTGCCTAGACACAAGCTATTCACAGCCAATTAGAGGCAACAAGAGAAGTATTCAGTGTGTCTCCTCAGAGAATGCTGAGAATCTACAGCATGCTGCACACCACACTGGCAATAGCCTTATACAGCCACTAGACCCTGGATAGGCTTGCAAAACAAAACTGCACTAGAAAGAAGACAATTCTCTATTTACCACCAGGGTGCAGCATATAGATAAAGGGCTAAGCCAGATGGCAAGTGTGCATTTAGAGTTAAAGAGGGTGTAGAGGTTGGCCTGACTGGGATTAAGAGAGGAAGAGCTTATGAAAGCATGAGTCCAGACAGAATAACATGACAGGAGACTCCTACCATTGAAGAGGAGAACAGTGCCCATGCTCCAACGTCCTCCCTGCTTCAACAGCTCCTCAGAGGATGGCATACAGTGGCCCAACATACAGAAGGTCTTGTTGCTATCAGATGATAGACTGGACTTCCTGGGTAAGGTGTAGTCCAGAGAGACCTCGCATTTCCTGAGGCAGGGAGGACAGAGAACAGTTTCAGTCTAAACTAGGGATGCCTTTAATTATCTACAAGTAAAGCTTAATGTCCACCAAAGGTCTATTAAAAACAGACCTTTAAGTTTGTAATGTTTATCTTATTGAATTGCTTTATAAATCAATTTGTACTCTTCTTCTTATTGTTATTATACATGTTGCCCACCTGACTCCACACACCCAGACTACCAGGCGGCCGTGGATGTTCTTCTTGCCCTCTGGCTGCTGGGTATAAGTGAGGCCAAGGTGCTGCCATTGGCCTGGCATGAGTAGTCTCTCACCAGAGTCTGCCTGCGCCAACAGCCCTGCTTTTATCTCATCGTTAGGATCTATACAAATCCTGAGGAAACCGCACATTAACATACTTCAAGTTACATAAAGTATTAACACTGAAGAAAATTTAAATTTAATTGAACAAGCGTCTGCACCGCTATTCTTCACACACATCTGTGATGCTGTAATCTACTCTGGAGCTCACCTGAATGTGAGTGACCCTGTAGTGAAGTCAGCCCACACCTGAAGCATCAGTGCCTTGGAGCCCATGGAAATGATATGCATAAGGCGTTCCTCTACTATTTTCTGCACGGCCTGAGAGGTGTCGTGGTGGGGCACAACCGTTGGAGGCTTCCCCTCCTCTGGAACACAATGACGAGAGAATCCCAAAATCAGTTCACATCTATGGACATCAAAAGTAAAAGCTCTCACACAGGTGAGAAGGAGCTGTTTCTTACCCTTTTCGTTGTCCCCATCCTTCTCCTCTGGCTCTACCACCCTCAGCCACATAGAGGCGCTGAAGCCACTGGCCATGTGGGGCCAGCAGTTCTGCCCTACCAGGGGCAGGTGGAGAGGGGAGACGTGCCAGGGGGAGGTACGTATATGGCTTGGCTCAGCATTCCCCTCTCTGCGCCCAGGAGACAGTTTGCCCTTCCAGAGCAATCCCACACCCTTTACCCCCGCAGCACCATTCTGTCTGGAGCTGGTGGACATCCCTCCTGGCGTGGCAACCCCAAGGACGATGGGAAAGGTCAGGAAGTGAAGAGGTTCCATATGCATGTTGGCTTCGACAATCTGTAGGATGCCCTTCAGTAAGATTTCCTGGCAGGTAACCAAACAAATGGGCGGTGAGAGAAATAGCCACTACCATCTTAGATATGATAGAGCAAACACTTGCCATCTGTACACGTCTAAACATCAACCTCTCAAGTCAGTCAGTTTTGGAGATCCCAGTTCTAGGGGATAAAGTCAGCGCATACACAAGGAAAGAAAATAAAGTACAATGCAGAAAAAAACTGTATGTGTAGTAAAGTTGCTGAGCAGTGTCTATTACCCTGATAAAACTATAAAGTAGAGGATACTGAAAACACGAGTCACGTGTTATTATGTTCACAAACTCCCTCTTCCTCTTAAGAACCTTATTTCTTGGAGACAGGTTATTAATAAGGCCTGCTGCCAGATTCCAATTAACAACAGACCTGTGGTAATAAGCTGCAGCATCACATTTGTTCCCAGCACATTGGTGCTAATTACATGTGGAATGAAGTGGGCCCAGGAGGGCACTTTGTGTTGATGAGTTTTAAGAGCCAGGGAGAGAAAAGACTGTTAAACAGAGGGGCTGTCTGACAAATATGTATATGTACAATATTAGAGTATCATCATTTATTACATTTATCAGTGTAAACACCATGAACATGAGCTAGCGGTGCATTGTTTAGTGACTGATAGGGTTCACTATTTACAGTAGGAGGGGTCTTCTCCAGGAAGAGGCGAATCAAGAGAGCCAGTTCCTCTGATGTCATTCGCTGGCTCACCATGGCAACCAGTAGCTCCACTAGCACAGTCTGGCAATCTAAATAAACCAATGAAGAGCAGATTATGTAAACAGATTTAATTCAGCTGGGCATGCAACAGAACCCCACATGCAGAAACACTAACAACATAAATGCAACGTTCCCCCTGTCAGAGTTACTCAACTGTAAACTATACAATAGAGCCCGCATGGGCTGTTTACTGTTAGTAAAAAATGGCCATAGACTTGATACAGGTGCAAAACAGATACAATATTTGCAGGCAAAAATATGTTTTATTACACACACTGTAGATTAGCTATTGAAGTTGCAAAGCTATATTAACACTGGGCAGCGAGCATCACTCAATATGAGGTGAGGGAGCGGCAACTGATCTACGGACTGACCTGAATTTGGCTCCTGATCCTTTGCGACAGTGATGTTAAACACTACCACTCAGTGACTCAAGGGGTTGCCAAAGTCACCAAGTTTCAAATTCTACTGGAAGTATCTTTAAATTATCCATCTTATGATGTTTGAGCCGTGAGGGCCTTCACCCTGTCGAAATGTCAATAACAATCTTGGGAACACTGTAAATTGTGTGCACCCTATTTTGTTGCCTTGGAGCTTATGCACGACAACATCCCACAATGGCAGAAAAAACAAAAATAACCTTTAACAAATAACAAACCTTTAAACGAGGGGTCTGTTTGGCTGAGGATGTTGTAGAAGCCAGACAGGATGGTTTTGACTCCGCCCTGTGAGGACCAGAGCATGGGGTCAGCCAAATACTTCTGAGGAATTGATTGATTGATTTTATTTGACAGATTTTAAAATATACTGTACATAAGGTATAAACACATAGTAGTGCATGGGCAGGACTGACAGACAATACATGAGTCACTTAAATACAGAAAGGAAAATACATATCATACATTATATACATTGAAAGAACACTGATGTTTTTCTGATTGCCTCTTAGCAGCCAAATGGGAAATGAGACAAAAAAGGTGCATTTTAATTTGTGAACGTCCAACTAATCCAAACACCGCCAACGGTCATCAGCATGGAGAGATAATGTCGAATGTATAGTAATAAGAATTCACTAATCTATGGAAGAAGTCAACTAAAGGCGGCAAAAACTGAGCGGATTATTCACAGCCTGGTATGACTGCGGTCAAGTGAGCCGTCTCTTGTGAAACCATGGTCCAGCCAGCCACTCTTTATATTGTGTTGTGTATCTAATGGTGTCTTTACGGTACTTACCCAGTATTGAGTCAAAATAACTGGATTCTCATAGCATTTGGTCAAATATAGCAGAGCTACAAGGTCCAGATTACATAGTTTTTCTGGTTGTAAATCAGTGGAATAATTAGAGCGACTGAAAACTGTTGTTTAACTGTTGTTAGTAGGGAGGAAATTCAAGGAGAAATACTGAGTCAGTTAAGAGATTAACAGAGCGTGCAAAGAGGAAGAAGCGGCCGATCTGACCTGGTCATAGAGCAAAGCAGCGTTGCGGTGGTTGGCGCGGACCACCTCCAGCAGGCTGTGGAACACGTGGCTCAGAACCTCCAGGTCTGGGGAG
>OMOT01078063.1:12761-47008 GCA_900312575.1 Acanthochaenus luetkenii
ACAGAGAGAGAGCAGCAATCCCTCTACTAATGCAGCAAAATAATTCAAGTGATAGAACAAAAAAGTACAAGTTTATGGTCATAAGACAAGTATCAGCTGACTTGCACGGTACACAACCCAGTTCCTTTAAGTGTTTAGTCAGTCAGTCATCTATGTGCACATAAAGGCAAACACACACATACACACACACACACAAACGCATACATTCAAGTAAGCACATTCACCCTCTAAACTGTTTATTAGTTCATGATTCAAAGTAGAGGCTTCCTGTAATACACACCCCTACCCCTTTCAACAGAAAACTAGACAGCTTTGATAATCAATTGACGGTGAAATGAACATTTCAAAGAATAGACTAACTTTGTGCTGAAACCTTAACCTTCGAGCTTCATGGCACATACTCGTCATGGTTAAGTGAACTGCACAGACTGCTGCACTCATTGAGAAAGGACTAAGCTGCTCCTAAGAAATAGGTAAATCTATTATATAAACACCTAAATCCTCAATGTTGGAAGAGGCTTAGTCAGACAGGCATTTTAAGACTTGTGGAAAATACATCTAGGCTCCGAGACAGGAGACACCCACAACCAGGGTGCAAGTCAGTGAGGACTTTAGCCCCAAAAATCTGATGACTTCAACCAATAATTATTTTTTTTATATAATTTTGTCCTTACTATTAGAATTTCCCTGCATAAGTAAGTAATTACTTGCCTGGTCCTAACCAGACTCTTTGACCTAATGAGCCTTTGACCCAGGGGGACTTTCTCTGACGTTACCTACAGCAATAGCGTCACTATTGAGTAGACAGGTGTCGTTGTGATTGGAGCATTTTCTTTCTTATTTGTCTTGAGAAATTGTCAGGTACACGTTTCAGCTGATTCAATTTGTAAAGGTTTATGTGGACTGTACAGGCATAACTTGGAACTAAATGATACTTTACAACATGTCAAAAAACTATTTATAAAAATAACATGGACTCTCAGCTTTAAAAACAAGGCCAAGCTGCCTTACGAACGTGTCCAAATTATATTTATGTCCACACCCACAATTTCAGACACCGTCAAATGCTCTTTTTATTTTGTGACAGTGTTCATTCAGCCAAAGATGCATCATATGAGATGGTGTGACTGGACAGTAAAAAAAAAAAATTCTCCTCCATTCTACTGAGAAGAAAAAATGAAAGGCGGAACTAGTTATGTGATGTTTCATGAACATACTTAATCAAGCAGATACCCATTATTCACCTGATTGGCTTGACAATTTGAATAATGTAGCAGAGAGGTCTGCTCCTCCCAGTCATTAAGCTCGCAAATTCTATCTGCTAACCTTCCCACAATCCTCTGCAAAATGTTCTACATGTGTTCCCATTCAAATGAATGGCGAGCGTCACTTTGTTAATCCACTTTTAATGACGCTGCCTACCTTCGTTTGAGTGACATATCTAGCAACCAACAGCACGCTGAAAGGTTGACCGCATTCTATTAGAGCACATTGTTCAGTCTCAGGTCACTTTAGGAGGAGGTCTAGATCACTAGGCTACGCAATTCCATTCAATAATGCCCACTGCCTTTTCCCCAAAACTACTTTCTGACCAACTTCTTTAGATTGCAATGCAATGCACTGTATATGATTTTACATGGTAGATTACAGAAGTAAATAGTCATTGCATAAGCTGCAGAAACCAGTTGGGTGAAGACAAACATTGCTGTTCACACACCTCAAGGCACACACATCCTACATAACACACCTTATTTCACAGCATTCAGACTCAACCCTCTATCAATGACTGACTTTCCATGCACACTTTATGACTAGGTCATATCCATGTTGAGGTCATACTCGAGATAAGCCGTTCATAGAATACTCATATTTGGATAACAATAATAACCAGCATAAATTAATAAACTGAATATTCAGAATATTACCAGAGCAACAGAACAGATTTTAAAAAAACTCAACTGTACCTGGTATGAGGGGTTTTTCATGCATCAGTATCCCAGCATTCATATGAGGGTTTCTAATAATCAAGTTCGGAGCTTTTCCTGACTTGTGTGAATACGGTATGACATTTACATACATGTGTCAACTCTTACAACCACATCACATCTCCACATTAATTGTACATTTGCTTTCTTTTATTGAGTACCATAGATGCTGTTCAACAAACAATAAACAATATTTTCATAAGTGCCGTAAACCATGATGAAGTTGGATAGTGCCTAGGGGTAAAAGAACGAGGTGTCTGACGCCAAACTGGCTGACTTGAACTTGCCTCTTGATACACAAGTATCACAAATAACATGAGAATATAAAGGTGTACATAAATGCACGAATTGTCCCTCCCAAATCAGGACTCACCCTATCTGGCTTCTCCTCTGTGGGATCAGGGCAGGAGGACACCTCGGCCAGGGCCACTCTCAGTAGAGAGTCAAACAGGGGCACGGCAAGGTCAGAGTTCACCACCCCTGAGTGAGAGAGCTGGTCTCTCACCTCACACAGGGTCTCCTCCACTGACTGGAGCTACAGACAAGGGGAGACAAGAATACTTAAAATGAGGCTGGGGTGAAAGTGGGATTTTGTGGTTGATTCTTGTAGTTGAGCTTTACACAATACAGTGCGATTTCAGTGCGAGCTCGGTACAGTATGAAATCACATGTACCTGAAAGGAAAGTTCAGGCTCAATCCTCTGCAGGGCTGAGTTAGCGCTGTGTAGACAAATAGCCAACAGGGCCTCAAGGAGACGAATACTTTGTAGTGGCCACTCCTCCTCAAGCTTCTTTGCTGGATCTTTGGTCTTTCCCTCAGCTGGGCCAGTGCCGAGAGTTTCAGCTGTATCATGAGTCGTTTCCTCCAGTCGCAGTGAGGGAGAGCTGGGCTCAGCTGGAGCAGTTGCTGGGGCTGGGGACTCAGGGTTTGATGGGCTGGCCTTGCCCTTACCATCTCTCTTCTTCTTGACTTTCCCATCCTTGGTCTTAGAGGTAAGTTTCTGAATAACCATGGCCATGAGGCGCGAGCACACATCCAGGCTTCCAAGCTTGAAGAACTGCCTCTGGAACACTGGGCTAGCCAGATAGATCCAACGACACACTGACCAAACGTCTGCGGCCCGGCGCACCTGCTCTTTGGAGGGCAGAGCCACGCTATCTGGGGACAGGCAAGGTAGCCGCCCACCCAGGGGTTCACTGGCTGTGCTGTCGTAACCTGACGTGTCCTCAGAGTCATTGGCTGAGTCACGATCGGAATCGGCTTCCTTGCTGACACAGAGGAAAGCCACACACAGGAAAAGATTGATGGTGTTGAGGTGGGTTTCTGCCTGGCTGCGCCCTGGTCCGGCCCCAGGCCCAGTCCTGCTCCTACGACGGGGACATGCTTCCTTTAGGCCTTCATAGAACTTGCTGAGGCTCTGCGGGCCCTCTCCAGCCCCTCTGGACCTCGATTCCTCAGCCAGGCCCAAGATTGATTCTTGGGCATCAGCACTCTCAAGCTCTTGAAGCACTCCATCAGCCTGCTGGTCTCCAATGCCTAGTATCAGGGTCTCAAACACCTTCAAAGCCCAAGAGCGTGTCTGGTCCAGGTAGATGAGCTCTGTCACCTGGTTCAGCCCATTGCAGCTGATGAAAAGGTCTCTGATCACCCTGCAACAGAAAACATCCAAAACTAAGCTGGAGCAAAGCAGAATATAAAGAGACATCAAACAATCAGACAATATTAAATGTGGACAATAAGCGACGCTGATAAGTCCCACTTTTCACTCACAATAAGTTTAACATATTTGTGCACTATAATATTCATTCATACAAGGATTTCTACCAGGAAGAATAGAGCTATGCATTTGTCCTCCATTGGCCAAGGATGGGATTAATAGGGTAGATGTGAACTGCAAACATCATATGGTCAGAGTCAGCAAAACAAAAACATTTTACCCTTTTACATGCGTTTATACCAGAATACAAACTGTATTGAGGCAGAGATAAATAATTAAATCATCTTTATCAGAGTGCTGGGGGAAATTACGTCAAAGGAATATTGTGTCAATTCTGAGCAACCAAGGTTAGAGGAATATTTGCAAAGAGAAAGCTACTCTCAAAAATGTACTGACATTATCAGCTGACTAACATAAACAAACATGATTCACTTTAATCTAGGCATGGGCATGACTGATTGATCTTTTGAGAAATTGAAACAGATATTTAGATGAAGCTTTGGGCTCACTGCATGTAATAGTTTATTGCTCAATATATTAACTTATCTCACTCCCATTCCTGTTGAATTTATCCCTAATTCAAACCCTTTCTTCTACCGTCGTCTAATTTGGTGCACAGTTAATTAATTCCTCTTTTTCAGAACATTTCCTCTCTTCATTAGTGGTGTGCAAGTGCATACGAATGATTGGACATTAGCCTGCATAGGTAATGCTCTCATATGAAAAATGAGGTGGAATTATGTGATGCAGAAGGCTTGAAAAATACTTGTGGAGCAATCAGCCCAAGATGACGAAGAAGCAAGCAAGATTGGAGATAATGTACAACTATAAGATTATTACTTTTGTACTAGATTATCATGAAACAACAAAAAAGGTGTAGAAAATGTTATGGAATTATTGGTCACAAGCAGCAGCTTGGTAGATTTAGTCTGTGGCTTACTTCGGCCCTCTGTTCACTTTTTCCATTCATGTAACTCCAGATTATGTTTAATGTCTTTTCTCCTTTTCTGTTGGCAAATGGGTGCACGCTTTTCAATCAATGTGTATGATGTATGAAATGGATGTCTAAAAATAATTATTCTGTTGGATTAGTTGATTCAATCAGTTAAATTGATAGATCACCCCAAAATGAAAATTCAGTCATCATCTACTCACCTCCATGTCAGTCGAAACTCCATTTAAGTTTGCAGGACCATCAAACACACAGCGAGTTAGCTCCCATAGCTTTATCTCAGTCTTCTCCCAAACAATTGAATTTAATGAAGCCATATTTTTACAGATCCAAAAAAAGCATAAATTGTCCATCAACAGCTTGTGCAGCATAATCGATTGCACTGTGGATCCAAAAGAACAGCATTTACCTCATTATCTCCTATATTTTCCTCACTAACAATTATTTGTTCTAAAATGCGCCTGGCCATGCGCACCCCACAGTAGCAAGCAGACTCCACCAGAGCGCTGGAGGGTGTGTGCGTGACCAGAGCATTCATTGTGATCATTGTCGCTGAGGAAAATATAGGAGATGTGAGATAATATTGGACTTTTGTACCCACAGCACTTGCATGAGCTGTTTTGAAGAAAATTGAGGAAAACTTTTTTGGAACTGTAAAATTATGACCCCATTAACTTCAATAGTTTGGGAGGCTAACTGTGTGTTTGGTGGTTGTAAAAACATGAATGGAGTTTTGACTGACACGGGGGTGAGTAGATAAAGACAGAATTTTCATTTTGGGGTCATCTATTGCTTTGAATAATGTATTGAATTGTTCTGTGGAAACTATTTAAAATGTCCACCTATACTTTAATCAAAAACACTAACATCCAAAGGCTTGCTTACAAAACACAGAAGCACACAACATCAAGTAATGATGTACTGCTAAATGTTTAAGGGGCCTCCACATGTATGTAACTGAGTAAGTCAGTCTATAAGCATATACAGTACATGTGTGCAATTTACTGTGAACCGAGTGTACACAGCAGCGTCATTAGCTTGGTGTTTGAACCAAACCACATTGAAAATAGGAACAAGGGAACAGTTATAATGATATTGTGTGAGAGAGGTTCGGGATGAATACAGCTGATGATCTCTGAATGCAAGATTGATCTGAATATGAGATTTGTGTAATCTTTAGCATAGTCATAAGGACTTCAAAATTATTTGAAAAGGAAATGAGTGCCTTTTGAAAGGGTTTAGATGAAACATCACAGCTGTGAAGTGCTTGAAAGCATGTCAAAGCCTGCAGAGAGCAGAATTTTTTGTTTTGTTACAATTCTAAAGACCAACATGTGGTACCAGCTTTTGCCAGAGACTACTGTGTCTATAATCCATGTTACATAAACAGTCAATAATCTTCCATCTCACTCAGTTCACAAAGGCTGTGATAAATAATTTAATTGCATCAATTAGCAATGACTTGGAGAGACAGATCTGATGACAAATAATGTCGGAGTAGATTAGGTGTCTACCTTTGAGTTGGCTGATTATATTTGCTTCATGTCCGAGTACAACTCATTTTGTCAATGAAAATTCAGACAAAATATTCTTCACCATCCCATTCTAACTAACAATGATTAGACTGAAATTATTTGTCAATAAAAAGTTGAACTAAAAAGTGACAAGAATTTTTTTATTATTAAGAGACTACTGGACATTCAATTTGCTTTGAGCTGTGGATTTCAATGAAATTATATCAGGGTGTATTTTTTGCCTTCAGCCAATTTGAGAGATGTGATCTGACAGCACATCAGACTCCACCCCTCTTGGCTCTCCCACAAGCGACCTATCACTTGTGCACAGAGAAAGATCATAGACTGCTGGCTGGCTGTAAACATGTAGCTTATTGACGCTGATGCCCATTTACTTGCCAAGAACCGTGATAAATATGTTAGATATGAAGATGTGTAGCTGTTAGCTACAAAACAAAATCGAATAACATGTTTGGCAAAAGACTAAAATGCTGTCTAATGCTATATGCAAAACTATTAAAGACAGACAAAATTAACACTGAGAAAGAGAGAGATGATCATAAGGAAAACGAGGACTAGAGAGGAACACATTTTAAACAGCTAACCTTGATTTGAGGAGTGCAGGTAATGTCTGTAGGTATACGAGTAACACCTCCACAGGCAGGCATTGGGTGTGGTAGCTGCAGACCTGAGTACAGACAGTAGAGACCCCCAGCTGTTGGGCATGGTGGGCCAGCTCCACCCCTCTCTGCAGCACAGGATTGAAGATGTGTGTGTAGAGTTGCCACTGCACTATAGCATTGCCCCGTAGGGTCAGATGGCACACATGGCCAGCTATCTGCTGACTCAGCTGCCAGTCCTCGCCAAATACTAGCTCCTGGTAGGCCTCTAGGGCGCCCCACTTCCACAGCATGTCCTCTGCTCCCCCTCCACTTGGCAGAATACCTTGGGAGCGGTAGGACAGACTGGGGGAAGTGACAGAAGGCTCCCCGTGCTGCAGCGACTCCTCAAGGCCTGGCAGCTGGCTGCTGTCCAGAGTGCAGATGTTACAAGAGGCCAGCTTGGCCTTCTCTGAGGGTTGCCCCCCACCAAGCTGGTCCAGGATCAGTCTGCCCAGGACACTCAGAATGTGGGACTGGTAACTGCGCAGACCTGGAGCATGGAAGGCATGCAGCAGGGGTCCCACCACTGAGCGGGGGTCCATGCAACAGCAGATTCCGACAGCCTGCACCCCTGCCAGGACCTGCAAAACAGCGGGTCCACTGGGTGAGAGGCGCTGCAGCAGCCGCAGACATTGGTGAGCACAGGCAGCCAGGCAACAGCAGCGCTCAGGGTAACGCACCGCATCACCATCCATCACCTCCTTGCCTTCCCCCTCCTCTTCGAAAGGGTTGCGTCGAGCAGCTTGCTTGAAAGCAGAGACAGGCAGACCAGAGAGGTCTCTGTGGTGATGCAGGAAGTGGGAATATTCACAGCGACGGTGGCGTCGCCGAGCACACACTGACTGATGTAGCTGTTCAGACTTGGCTTTCTTGACAGCACTGATGATCTTGAGGACCCCTGCAATGAGTCCACGCAGCCTCTCTGAAGCCTCACCTCCCACCTCAGAATCCCTGGCCCTGCCAAGTCCCTCTAGCCGCAGCACTGTGGCCTCAAACAGCTCCAGGCCACGGTGCTGGACAAACTCATGGATGAGCTCCAGCGCCTGGCTAAAGAAGAAGGGGTTGGGGGTGGAGGCCTGCAGGCAACCCAGCAGCACCTGTAGTACCCCCTCCAGAAGCTCAGGCAGCAGCAGGGCCCTGTGGCGATAGCAGGAGAAGGAAAAGTCATCCTGGACCTCTTGTAGGGTCTTCTTGGCCCGAGGAGCAAAAGGGTTAGCCTGCCTGTCCAGACAGCTGCGGATTTTAAGGGTGGCCCGGAGAAGATCGGTCAGGCTACGTCTCAAGCTATCTGGGAGAGTTTCACTCTGACTCACATCCACCGACATCAGGTGCAAGATGGTGCGTAGGAGCATCCTCTGGACCAGGGCGATGGGCTCCTCTGTCCAGCCCCCAGCCAGCTCCTCTGCCCCTGCCCCTGCTCCTGCTCCTGCTCCTGCTCCTCCTCCTCCTCCCCACCCCCCTCCCCCTGGCCCACAGCAATCTCCAAACTCGGTCAGGATCTCAGTGAGAGTAGGTACTACACTGACTGCCAGGCCAGGGTTGTGGTTGATGCTCATGTCAAACTTACACACCTTCTCCAGTAGGGAAAGCAACACATGGCAGAGGTCAAAGGGCGAGTTCTCCATGCGGTTGAAAATTGACATTGCAGCTGGGTCTGTCAGGGTTTCCATGTCCAGTGTCTGGGACCCAGGGGCTCGGGGATGGGGGTATGGTGCACTCATGGTTTCTGGGGTGGTGGTGGATGGTAACTGTGGGGCTTCTGAACGATGATGTTGACAGCTCACACGGATGGTGGAGCCATGTGACCTTCGGTTCTTTGCACCACCCAAACCCGGAACAGCTTTGTCTTCAAAGTTTGCGTCTGAATCTGAGGTAGAAAACTGGGACTTGCGAGCATCCCTCACTGAGTATCTCTGAGCTGTCCTGCGTGACCTCCGTGACTTCCAGGTGCCACTGCCAACATGCGTCCTCTTCCCAGAGTTCTGTGCATCTGTGCCAGTCTTCTGTCCTGCTCTGAGAGGGACAGCTTTCACCTCCCGGCTAAGGACTTCCAGCAGGGATGGCAGGGTGAAATCTGTCAATGCACACAAACATCTGTCAGCTTTACAAAAGCTAGTGGTGGATTATTCTAGATGGACTTCAGTCTTGGTTCTCAGTGAACTTTTGCATGAGTTACCCATGGTGACCATGAGATTTGCATACAGTAAGTCAGTCCTTTAAAGAATCAATAATGGGTTTTGATGTCACCACAGAAAAACATGTCCTGACCACATTTTCTCCTCTTCAGCATAGAGAATAAACGAAGATAATTTTTACATTTTAAATCAAACCAAATTTAAATTGTGCACTGTGAAGTCACATTGGGTTAATGTCTATTAATGTCACATTTTAGGACTTAATATACAAAATGTTCAACACCAGCCTCACAAACACTGTATTTTCAAAACACAAAATACTAATTTTTAAGATGTATGGTGAGTAACGTAAAGCTCATTTACATGAGAGCAGCTTATTCCCGTTTGTTAAAAACACATCCAGTGAACACATGAAGGAATTCATTAAAGTAAGAATGTCTAGGGTCCATGTTAGATAGGATTAGCACTCCTATACTAAATACCGGTGTCATCCTAGGGTTACTGGCCACTGCAACCACTAGTCTGCTTTAGTGTGACTGCTTCTGTTTGTCACACTAAGCTTTACAAAAATGGGGACAATGGTTAACAACTCATTCACCCATCTGAAAATAAGCAGGGCACATTTTTGAGTGCATCAAGTAAAATATTACAATATCATTATGAGTCATCAAATGAGTCATTTGATAATTGCATTACACAGACGCTGTTCACAGCAATGAGCAAAATAGCCATACATTTCAGTGCCAATAATTGGTGACGGATTATGCAAATCATACTGTAATTTTTACATTAACAAAAGAAACACACAAATATATAAATAAATAAAAAATATAGGACATAACTGGCCTATGAAATACAGTCTGCATTATAGTTATTCTGCCCAAACATTATTAGTTTGCCGTGCATTACAGAGAACTGGGCTTTTACACTCATGAGGTAAAATATGTAAATCGTTATCATTAGCTACAGACCAGGAATAAGAAGTAGTCACATGTCATTACAGCTGGGAGGTGTGAAGTATGTTCTGTTGGTAGAGCATATTCACTCCATTAACCTTAACAAGCAACAGAGATGTATTTCTGGCTACTGACCTGGGGCTTTATCCTCCTGCACAGGGATCTTCCAGACCAGTGGTAGCAGAGACAGCAGCAAGGTGAGCAGCTCCTCCCGACAGGTCAGCTCCTGAGAGTGGAGCCAAACACACTGAGGTTATCTAGAAAGTTCTGCCTCCTCTCTCCCTTCATTCACACTGTCACGTCACATTGTGACACTCCTACCATAACATACTCTTGTCCACACTCAAGACAGTTCGCAATAGAAACTCTGCTTTTCACTACTGAGAGATATCGGTCACTTTAGGATTTGCTTGAATTTTCCTAACTTACTTTCAGCCCTGAAGAGTAACATTTGCATAATCCATTTCCATGACTTTGATGACCATAGGAACCCTATATGATTGCAAGGATAGGACTAGAGTTTCCTTGATTTTCAACACAAACACTCAGGCCAGTGTCAGAGAGCAGTGTGGGCAATTTAACATCTGCATGACAGCTTTTCCCTGAAAAGTTCCCGGACCTCGAGGATCCAACTGCTATTCAGGGCATTCCTCACAGCAGAGAGAGAATCTACTCCTTCATGTGTGAATTAAAAATAATCAGCTTGCTGGACTGTAAGACCAACAAAACACACTATATATCCTATTACCATATAACACCCCCCAAATTAACCTGCATTGAATTTTGTTCAGATAATCAAATAGTTTTAGTTCAGGATTCATGTACAACATGGCCAATATTATGTTTAAATTCTGTACATTAGCAGGATTTCTGCATATATTTGCTTGTCAAATTCCAAGATTTTTCCACCACTATTTGAATGTTTAATGTCCTGGCTAGCTACAACTCTTCCTTGGAACTGATATATGCATGTATAGGGCTGTTAGATATGACGATATATATCATGGGACGATAGAAAAATGTCTATCGTAAATATTTCCCTCTATCGTTTCTATCGTCATTGCTGCAAAAAAAGCAACAGAACTGCTTTACGGCCGTATTTTACATAATTCCCGACCCCGCTTTATGTTCTCTACACGTGGAGTGGAATAACAAGCAAACACTGAGCAGCGTGACACAGAATGAAACTGTTGCATTATTTTTTCTATTAAACAACAGTTTTCAGTCGCGTGAAATCAGTGGCGATACCCAGCCCTAGAGGCATGTGGTTATTTTGTATAGACAAATTCTTTATCCAATTTACAGAAAACGTACTATATTGTGACATATATCGTTATCGTGATGTGAAATTACCCATATTGTGATAGAAGATTTTGTCCATATCGCACAGCCCGACTATAGTCTCTTAGCTGGATGTAGCTAAGTATTTGTTGTTTGAATTATTAATCCTTCCAAAAAGATACCCAGAGGTAACAGCAGCCACAGGAACCCTGGTTATGTGTTCAGTAGTTTGGTTGGTGTAATGAATACATGTTTTGTCACCCTTACTTACCGGAAAGATGGCTCTGAGTCATCCAATCAGGGCAAGAACTAGTTGTTAGAGACGGGGTGGCAATGGAACAAATCCACCTCACATGCAGAATGAACAAGCTAACAAGCTTGCTCATGCTCACATAGGAGCATTTTCTTGGTCTTTAATGCAACTGAACTGCGTGTGCTGTGCTCTGAAACATATTCTAACTGTGTGGTGTTGGTCGACTAGTTATGAGTGGGATTATCACAGCAAATGTTAATGCTGGGGTGGCGTCAATTCACTTTAAATTTAGTCAACTTAAAAAATGCAAAATTCAAACACTAAATGTATCATTAGAAACCATATTTTGCTATGAAAATAAAAAGGTGACTCGTGAAAATATGCATCCCTAGTTTGAGAACAAAGGCTCTGGCCCTGGCTGACACTTCATACAAAGGCCTAACTCCATCTCAGATCACAGCTGCAATGACACACAGCTGGAGCTTGTGCTAACACAATTCCACATGAATGCATTAAACTTCTCTACTAAAGGCTCCTGTTGAAAGAGAGACAATAACGAGTGCGAAATGAGCTAAAATATGTTAACAGTAGGCCATGTGGATGTTGATAAACAGGATCACATCCATCACATTACATTTTTTCATTAAATAATGCATTTGCTACTCCAAGTCATACTTCTCTCTCTGTTAAACACTTTTAGACACAAAAATGTCAGGGCTTAGTGACACCGTGAATTAAAAGATGACAAGCAATATCTGCTCATAAGCAAGCAACACTCCTCTCTGACAATGGTTGAGGAACCACAAGGCAACATCAGTCATTATTTTCTGATTTGCATATCCTCTAGTCATAATTGATTTGCCATGTTTTGCTGACAGATTTTCTTGTCATCATTACCTGCTAGATACTACATGCTTTACTCGGGTCTGACTAAAGGGCTTGAAATTATGCACAGTCTTCTAAACAGAGTATAAGCTTTGGCACCAGATCTGAAGAAAGTTTAACTTAGAAAATGTCTTCTATTTTTGGAGCTAATAAGACTGAGGCCTTTTAAGAGCTGATTAATAATGACAGCAGATCCAAAGGCAGATTGATTCCTTGTAAAAATGCCAATCTTACTAATCTAGTCCCCCTTATTGAAACAGCCACACATAGAATTATACCCAAATGTACTGGCCATTTCACGAAGCAGATTTCGACACATAAGCACACTGAGTGCACTGTAAAACTTGTGCATGCGCTGGGCTCTGCTAGTTCAAGTTCATTTATTTATATAGCCCTTTATCACAAGCATGTCTGTCTCAAAGGACTTTACAGAAAATGAGCCAACTAGATCTACCTGAACGTCAATCAGAGGAAATTACAGAATAGTAAAAGACTAACAGAAACAGAATCAAGTACAAGACAAACAAAATCAATTTAGCAAGCCATAGCCCTAACTATTCTACAAGGCCTAAGTTACCCGGCACCACAGCCTTAGACCCTCAATGCATGCAAGGAAAAACTTCCACCAAAACCGTATTAGGTAAGAAAATGGAAGAAACCTTGGGTGGGCCAAGTCAACTAGTGAAGTCTGTACACCCGTACATCGGTTTGCAGGCAGAGAAGACACAGGGGTCAGTCAGAGCCTGGTTCCAGGAACAATACTTGCCTCTCTGGATGAACCCATTCCTATCACTTGGTCACCTAAATAGCATGTTTACAACTCACTGTCACAGATAGACAAATAGCGGCATTAAGAAATAAAATGCTTCATTTGCCCTACATGGTATTTCCATCAATATCATGCCAAACCAAGTCCATAACATACCTGTAGAAGCCATTAAATTACACAATATACATGTTTTTTTAATGAAATACATTTTTTGTTGTCCAAATTATTTTTGGTCGTGTCTGTGGTCCAGTGTGTCCAACATACAGGGCTAGTGTTACCGGTAATTTCCTCTTTGTACTAACACAATCCACTATCACCATCCTGACAATATTAAACAATTATAAATTTGTCTTGTGGCCCGTTTCTTGGCCTTTTAGTGTATACTGTACTATAGTGTATACTTTAATTCATTATTACAAATTGAATATGTAATAATTAACAACCCAGTGTTTGGACTATACTTATTTTTGTTTTAGATGATAGGAAGACTAAATTACAAAATTACAATGGTAATTGTAATTTTACATTTCATCTAGCAATGGTAGTCATTTCCTTGCTGTGGTAACTTAAAAATTAATGAATTTAGCTTTTAATATTTATAAATTCAAATTCGGTTTTCTTAATTCAGATTCAACTTCCTGAGACACAGCTCAAGGGACTTGAGTTCCCTGAGTGTTGACTAGAAAAAAGTTAATTCAATAATAGTTCAATTTCAATAATAATAAACGTACGTTTTTATAGCGCTTTTCAAAACAGAGTTTACAAAGCTGCTTTACATATAAAAGAACAGCACAGGAATGAAATAAAGCAACAGAGTCCACAGTCCAAGACATGCCGGTCAGGTGAGCTGAAAACTCTAAGTTGCCCATAGATGTGTTTGTGTGCAGTATGGTATATGATGTAATGTGGTATATGATGTAATATGTATATGACATATTATATGATGTAGTATGTATATGACTTAGCATATGTAGTATGTACTGTATATGATGATGTAGTATGTATATATGATGGAATGTAAGGCCCTTTGAGACACCCTTGTATAAAAGGGCTATATAAATAAACATGATTGATTGATTAAACAGAGGAATAAGAGAATAAAAGGAAAGGAAAATTAAAACAATAAAATATTTAGAGCATCAATAATTTAATGAATACAAAAAATGTATGTAAATAAAACAAAGTGATCTAAAAGAGGCTAATAAAGGGACTAGCCTGAGCTCCTCTGGAAATCTGTTCCAAATCCTAGGAGCCCTAATGGCAAAGGCCCGACCACCCTCAGTTTTCAGCCTAGACTTTAGAACAAAGACGAGGACCTGGTCCGAGGATCTCAGGCTGTGCACTGGCTCATAGGGGGTTAAAAGATCAGAGTCGTAAACGGGGGCCAAACCCATACGAGCCTTAAATGTAATCAGTACAATTATAAAATTAATCCTAATGCTCACAGGCAGCCAATGCAGAGGCTAATAAAGGAATAGTGTGTTGTCTTTTCTTGGTTCTAGTAAGAATGCAAGCTGCAGCATTTTGAAGAACTTTAAATCAGTCGATTGATTTCTTAGGGATGCCATTTATTCTACCATTTTATTTGTATTTTATTTTATTCAGCCATTCAATACGAGAATGACAAATTCAAATTTCTGCAATTCAAACACAATAAAATCTCTTTCCATAAAATGAACTGTATCTTACTGGAAAATTACATTTTAAGTGAATACAACAGAAGAGAAGAGAAGATTTTCAAAAAGAAGATTTCTTTAAACTAGTGATCTCAAACCATGTGCCATGAAGGGCCAAAAGTATGCAGGTTTTTCTTTCCAACCAATCACTAAATCAGCTGAATTAACAGATGTAATTCCCCACTCGCTGGTTGAAGGTGTGCTAATCAGTTAAAACAGTTGGGGTAGTTTGGTTGGAATGAAAATCTGCATACTTTTAACTTGAGAGCTTGACTGATTGCTATGTAGTTTTTCCAGACAGCTTGTTTCACGGTGTTTAAGAATCTCACCTGGTCAATGATGGAGTCCAGGGTGCTGAGCAACAGGAAGCCCCGCCCCCTGACCAGGTACTCCCCCAGTGCCACCATGTGACTTTCCTCCTCATCCTCCTCCCGTGCCTCTGCTCTCTGAGCCACCGCACTGCATAGCTGATGTACATCAGTCAGGAACTCCCTTGCCAGTGTGTTACTGGCCCCACTCATGTCTGAGCTACAAGAGAGGAGGAAGACATTTTAATTAAATCATAAGGCTGCATTTCAGGATTTAAACGAGTTAACCACAGAATTTGAATAGATTCAATTCAAATCCATTCAAATTAACCAAACCTCTTAGGAAGGGAAGCTGTTCAGAAAAGTGAAATATACACTGAAATTTACAGAAATTTGTAACATGTCTGTACACCCCCCCAAAATGCTCTGTATAATTAAGATATTAAGTTGGCCTTCATAAGGGGAAAAACAAACAAAGAAGTTAATGAAGAAGTAAACCAGAGTCTTTAGGGACATGATCACTTTCGGGGAGCACCAGTGACCCCAGAGTTAATCTCAGTCTCAGATGAAACAAAACAAGTGTACTTTTCCAGCGACACTACATTACATGCATATCTAAACAATTAAACAAGATTACAAAAATTGCAGTTAGATTTAGTTTAGTGATGATCACATATTAATATTAAAGTCTGTTGGGATTTTATCTGTAATTAGCAAATCTGTGACACTGTCAGAACTGTCTCACAATTCACTCTTAACTAGCTGAAGTAAGATGAGAAAACCACTAAGATGACAGGAAACAATCTGTTGGGGCCAGTGTAAAGGAAATGCGAGAACACGAACAAAGACACAAATGCAGTGAAATGTGAAAAAAGACGACTCCTTTAAATACCAACTATTACTCCAATCACCTAAGTTATGGTCAAAGCTTATTGCTGATAGGTCAAAATATGACCATAGAACAACTTCAAGCAACCTTCAACCATGTGTTCCTCCAAATGTAACCAACTGTACATCTGAACATGAGACAACACACACACACTCCTCACATCCCTCTGCATCCAGCCAGTTAGGCTACACACACCCTTCACAGGTGAACACAAACCACACAGTTCTACTGTCAACACAAATTCAAGACACGCCATCAATACTTAGCCATATCTAATTCCACACACATTTATATTATGTTTACTTTCTGGCATTTGGCTGATGGTGCTATCTGGACTTACTTACAATACTTTCAAGAATAGAGTAAGTAAGTAAGTAAGTAAGTAAAGTGTGGGGGTTAATATGCATCTGCTAACAAGGATCAAACTTCAAAACCCATGAAAACTAACAGCCTCTGTTACATGGTTACAATCATCTTACCAAATATTAGTGGCCCAAAAACCTTTGTTCCATTCATCTTGCTGTGTATGATCCAAGCTTAACTGCAGCTCTACTGGCTGCATCCGCATACCTCTTCACAGGACTACTGACTGAATTTTCTGTTCTGCAGCACAATTAAACTGGAATTTGAAATGGAAGTTTTCCACATTTGCAGTACATCAGCGCATCACATGAAAGCATGTGATGTCACATGACACAGGGACTGGCCTTGGGAATATGGACAAGCCACCAATACCCTCTACAAGACCCCTGTATCCAGCCATCATTCACAATAACTGGCCTAATATACTCCACTACAACAACTGTTTTGGGTATTTCTGTAAAATCTGCAACAACCAGGCCTACTGGAAAACTTTATAGAGCAACACTGGGCTTCACTTTGACAACCACTGACCTAAATCACATCAGATTCAACTACTAACCTAGGATTTCAGATTCTGGGCATTTTAATATAACATTTTCAAAGGATTCTTATAGAGATAACATTTCTAAATAACTTAGCTTAGGAAAGAAGTCTTATAAAGAATATACATGCATATATACAAACGTATACTGTACATACATACACACACATATTTGGTTCAATCATTTCCTAATTGATTTGGATACAAAATCCTATACTCCTAATGCTCCAAAAAATGAATTTACTGTGGAAGCTACAGCAATACAAAACTGATACTGAACCACATCTCCCAAAACAACTAAGCTACTACATACTACTTAGTATCAGCCCCATGAAAAATAGGAGAAAAAGAAAAAAAAAGAAAAAAGAAACTGTGGGCTCATATGAGGTTCAAGCTCACCATCTCAAATCAGCTTTTGTTTGGGTGAAACGTGTCTTATTTAGGTCACAGTTCACAGGCCAGAGCTTTGACATGCTATCAGAGAGCAGTGAGCCTACACTGAGTGTATCCCTACTCAAACTGTCACAAGATTGTGGTTCTTTTAATCTCTCTCACACACACATTCATATTTTGGTGAGTTTTATACTGTTGCTAAACTAACCTGAGGGAGATAAGGATGTTGGAGTGGCATAAAATGTAGCTAAGACCAAAGAGATGATAAGCGAAAAGGAAAATCCAGTGATAAACTGGCTGAAATACTGTATGACATAGTGACCACAAATGATTTTGTCACACTCAGATTATCTAAATGCACTCCTCCATGGTTAGGTTTTTCTTATGGAACTAGCAGTAGTTATTTATAACAATTAATGTGAAAGCTAGAGTTCTGTATGTACTGTGTTGACCATGGCATGCTTTATGTACTAAACACACAAACCACTAAATAGACCTTGCCCCGACCGAGTTTGGAGAAATATCTGATGCTTTCAAATTAAATATTGTGGCACACTCGGGGGTTGAACGAGTGTCCACCGAGCTGGAGCTCAGAAAGGGATTGTCCACCCGGCGAAATACCGGAAACAGCGAGTGAATACCTGTTTCCGGCTGGCACAGGGTCAGTCTCTGATTAGTAATGTCACTGAGGGGGTGGTCGTAGTCCGTTCTAGGGGTCGATATATTACTCAGGGTGTCATCCGGTCCGGGGGTTAAGGCAGGAGAAGAGTCGGTGAACAGGCAGGGGTCGGTACCAAAGGGGGCTCTCAGACAGGCAGGGATCCAGCACACAGCAGGGTTCTCAGTCCGGTCAGTTATACACCTTCGTTTCCGTCCTCGCTCGTTCCTCACTCCGCTCTCTCTCTTTCTTACTCCTTCCATGGGTCACACTGGCTCTGCCTTCTCTCCCTCTATTTAAGCCCTGCCGCTCTCTTCCCCCATTGGCCCTGCCCGATCTCCCTAACTGGCTCAGCTGTCTCCTATCTGCTGCTAGTTGGGGCGGACGGCCGTCTCTGGAATCTTAAGAGTCCACGTGGGGAACGGCACGTACCGCCCCTCCTTCACCTCACCCTTCCTACACTCCCTCCATCTGCCACAATATAGTGCCTTCAGAAAGTATTCAACGCAAGAATTCTCCCATTATAACTTGCAGATTTGCTCAGGCTTGGTCAAGCATCTGTGAACAGCAATCTTCAAGTATCTCATTCTCCACAGATTTTCAGAAGTCTGGGTGTCGGCTGGGCCACTCAAGCATTTTAACACTTGTTCTGAAGCCATTCCAGTGTTCATTTGTCTGTATTCTTAGGCTCGCTGTCCTGTTGGAACATAGATCGTTGGCCCAATCTAAGGTCTTCGGCATTCTGAAGGAAGGATCTCCTCTAGAATTTGTTTTGTATTTGGCTCCATTGATTGTTTCCTCATTACTTACAAGTCCCCCAGTCCCTGCTGCTGGAAAGCATGATGCTGCCACCACCATGCTTCACAGCAGGGATGGTGTTAGATGGGTGATGAGCTGTGGCTGGTTTCTGCCAGACATAGCGCTTTATATTACGGCTGCAGAGTTCTATTTTTGTTTCATCAGACTACAAAATATTTTGCCTCACCAGTCTTTCATGTGCAAACTCCAGGTTGCTGCCATGTGCTTTTTTCTTCTGGCCACCGTCATACAGCCCAGATTTGTGAAGCGCTGAACTCATTGTTGTCCTTCTGGCAAGATCTCCCATGGCAGCCAAGGAACTCTGTTGTTCTGTCAGATTGGTCCTTGGTTTTCCCTTTGTCACTCATTAGCAAAAATGAAAAGTAGCGGAGCCTAGGATTATCTAATAACTTGTAAAAATGTAATAAAACTTCTCTCTAAACATGTTGAAAATGCAATAAAACCTGTTTAAGTAATACATTCCATTATGTTATAAAATCACATTATTACACTGACACTGTGATTTGCACAGATATCTCAATCAAATAAAAAACGAAATTACCCTACGCTATTCAAAACACAATCTCAAATGTTTATCGAATATGAATAGAGTTATGCTGACTAATTAATAATTAGACTCAAACATGTTATCCTTATCCCAAGATAGTGATTAGCGACTTAGTAAACAGAGATAATGTTTTACATACAACCACCCTACTGCACAAAAGACATCTTTCTCCTGCAGAACCCAAATTCCATGTTCTTTCTCTGACCAACAGATCTCACAACAAACTTAAGGTCAGCACTGTCCCTTTCTGTGTGGGAACCAACAAAGGAAATGTCTGTTTTGTCTCATATTAAAAAGGCAAAGGAATTTTCCCCCAAGCAATGGATGATATGCACAAAGCATTTTATGTTCCTGGGTTGACATCATTCCAGCTCATCTCTCTGTGCAACACACAAACAACACAACACACTTGAACCACAACTGCTGTGTGTACACAGTGCACTGTGGATTGGAGGGCTGAAAGACAGTCATGGTGGCCAGCATGCTTTATCCATAGTCCATTGCATGATTATATCCTGTTCTACTGCGCACAATAAAGAGATTACGGGCATGTTCACACCAGGCATATTTGGAGTGGTTTATTCGCCCTCTGGAGAATTTACTCTTTTACTTCCATTAAAACGTAGGTGTGAACCAAATACCCAGACCAACACCGCCTGAAAATGTGGTCCTCATTCCTCTTCTAAGCAAAAACTGCAGTGCTGTTCATTAGGAGAGGATGTAATCCAAATCAACAACAGGAAATTACCTCTGGTACGAACACCATAATGATTAGCTAAAGTTACTGGGACTGGAATTGGATTTATTTTGACTCCACTCCACCGCCATAATCCCTAACCTCCACACAAACAAGCTATGTGATTTTTGTTAATACCCCTGGTTTGTTTGTAATTAGGAAGCGTGAACCTAAATGAACTAAATACAAAAAAAAGCAACAAAGTTTACTTTCCCACTATGGTTTGGACCAAAGAAAAGGAACTGTAGGTGTGATAGCACATTAAATCCAAATAACATCTGCCATTATTCCCCATTCAGATTCACAATAGTTTTTTGGTGAACATTTTCACAATTATTCTAAATAATAATAATAAGTGGTTTTGAATTGAGAAGATTATTCATTATATTGCCTGCTTATATCAAGCCTAACTTCAATAGGAATATACACTGGTGTGACCAACACTAATATACTGGATGTGGCAGACAAGTTAGCCAGTAGGCTTTTGTTCAACCTCAGACTAAAAAGTCCAATACAGGTCCTGTTCCAAATGTATCAATAGTAGACGAGACCTACCAGAATTTCAGTGCATCCTTGGTGCCATGGCTGTGCACACAGTGGAAGAGACACAGGAAATCCTCGAGACACTGAAGGCTGACCTGATGATAGAAAAACAGATAAAACACAAGTAGCTACAAGTATCAAACCAACATTACTCACACTCACAGAACCAGTAAAAAAATTATGGAAACTGGAAATAATTATGCAGTACCCTGAAACATTACCCTACCACATTCTAACAGACTGTCAATTAGGATTTTACAGTCTGCAAAGATAAGTCATCTTTTGTCATTGTTAAATATTGTACGGTGCAGTTAATTGTCTTTACTGGTGTAACAACCACAAATGTCATTATGTGGAACCATCACTCGCATGCCGAGTTATCAGGTCAGATGCAGGTCAGATGCACCTATCTGGTTATTTGTTCTCTGTATTTGTACACTTCATGCAAGCTCTCACTCAAACTACTTCACTCAAGAAATCAAACTGGGGCTTGTGTAAGAGTGGAGCCACAGCAGTAGATGACAGTGTCATCTGCATAGAAATGAAGCTTTGCATTGGGAGTTTTTCTGCCCAGCTCATCCACATAAATTATTAACAAAATTGGGCCCAGGACCGAGCCCTGGGGTACACCAGATACATTTAATACGCTGGATGAGCTGTCTTCAAAGCGAACACACTGAGACCTGTCAGATAGGTAATTTACAAACCAGCCAACAGCCTGCTCAGACAACCCAATAATAAGCAATCACTTTCTCAAAATGGCATGGTCCACTGAGTCAAAGGCCTTAAAAAGATCAACAAAAAATGCTGCACAGATTTGTTTCTGATCCAGTGACTATTATATCATTTGTAACTTTTAGGGAGGCTTTGTTTTTTCCTGAATCCAGATTGACATGAAGAAAGAACATTTGTTGTGTGCAGGAAATCTTTTAACTGGTCATTTACTAATCTTTCATGGACCTTTGACAAGACACACAAATTAGAGATGGGCCTATAGTTATTAAGGGAGGTAGGGTCCCCCCCCCTTTTAGTAGAGGGAGAACATAGGCAGACTTCCAGATTTTTGGGACACAATCATTTGTAAGAGTGAGGTTAAAAATACATTGGAGGGGTTTGGAAATCAAATCAGCAGCTAATTTAAAAAAAAACAAGGTTCCAAATTCTGTGCCTGCAGGCTTAGTGTGGTCCAGCGATAGAATGGCTCTGTGGACCTCTTCAACTGAGAATGGGGTAAAACATGTAATACATTTAACAGTTAAAATTAACTACTGGCTAACAAAGATGCTCTATATAAGAAGATCAAGTTTGTAAGGAGACATGTTTTCAGGGGTTATTTCATGGCAGAGACTTCCATTTTTTCCTGTGGGTGTCAGGTGATTGACAGTCAGCAGAGCGTAACGTAATGTGTGCATTGATATGAAAACACTTAACTGGGGCACAATGAAATAACAATAAAACAAACTTTGACAAAACCAAATGAAGGCTTCATGTTGACTGTGATGGATTATCTCACTCTGTGGAACTTGTTTTTCATACTGTACAAGTATGTGGCAGCAAACGGTTTCTTCTGAACGTAGGAAAACGAGCCCTGATATGTCCAACTTCGCGGACTGTGTGCAGACACCAGCAGGAAGAATGTAAAGGAGAGGGGCAACCTAGACAACTGGCACAAACTTTAAAAAACACGGGCATTATCATTTAATGTTCATTTCTGGTAAAGAAAATATAAAAGCTGCAATTTCCATCTTTATGTGAACAGAGGATTTTTACAGCTAAGACATCTGTAAACTTCATATTTTCCAGAACTATCCACTCTTTTCCATAGATTTTCTCACTATCCATGGGATTTCCATAACGAGAACACAAGTGTTTAAATTTAGATTTTTTCCCCCCCAGAATGTCAGTTTTTCAGGTGCCTGCAGTTTAGTCACACCTCAACTTTCACTGGTAACTGCCACAGTCAGAGAGAGGACTAGGACTGAGTCTACTCAGCGTAACTCAGCTCGGTTGTATAGTTGTGTGTTGAGTCAACTTCCTTCCTGTTTCACAACAGTGAAAGTCATTTTATTCAGGTTTCATACTTTTCCACCACAAAAAATGTAAACAAAATAAATTTCCTTAAATTCCTTCCCTGCAGGAAAGTCACCATAAAACATATACTTATACATACTCCATAAATATACATGGTGACTTTTGTGCATTTTGCCTATATCAAACAAATCCAACTTAACTGCATAGGAAAACAGCAAAATATGGATGCTGGAGGGTCACGTTTGTTCTGTCACAGGCTAAAAGTTACTATTCACATTTCAAGTGTCCTAAAGACTTAGGTGCCAATTCTTATGGTGGTTAAGGTGCAGAGATGACCACACTCACCAGGGTCAGTGGGCAGTAGGGAGGGGGCAGAAAGGGTGGGGCTTCAACCGCTGAGGCAACAAACCCCCCGGGGACAGCAGTGAGTTACCTCAGGGGAGGGGGGGTGTCACTGCACACCAGGGGGCTGGACAACATCACACGCAGGAGACAGAGAGAGGGAGAGAAAGACAAATGCACGGGTGAAAAAGACAGGAGAGGACAGGGGTAAAAGATGAGAGCTGACAAGAACAGAATGGTGAGAGAAATGAGCGTGACATCAGAAGATAGCAAAGATAAAGAGGGGAAGTGACTGTCAGAGAATCACAAGTCTTCAAGGTTGCCAAAACCATGACCAGTTTTGCAAATAATAAGGCCTAGAGCTGTATAGAAGCCTTGCACTCATTGTATTATGGTATGTCTCGCCTTCTCTCATCACTTTTCATGTGCACACAATTCCTGTGTGTTTTCTCCTTAAACCAAAGAAAAAGGGAAACTGAGTGGTTACTGATAACACTAATTTCCCAGCAATGGGATGGGTTTTTTCCCCCTCTGAAGCTCTAATCCAATAGTACCATGTACTCAGCACAAACCAGCCAGAAGTTGAGTGATTTGATACTGGAGAGTTTGCCTCCAATACAGCTTGGCAGGCTAATCAACGGTTCACAGTGCACCTCATTCTGCAAACAAAACGAAAGCTTTGACCTTGTCCTCTGAACTGATGAACTTCTTTATTTGCTCATTAAACATACACAGGCCGTCAGGGTACGGTGGGATACAGCTAACTCGCTAGTGATGCTACCAATCTCTCTTAATGCCATTTACGTTGGTTATTCATTCTTACCATTTTACAGTTTGTTGACAGAACAGTTGAATATAAAAAAATACAAAATTGGACATAGCTACCAAAAATACAAAATAGATGTAATAATGTAAACAATTGTGTAGGGAAATTCTCTTTTCACTTGCCCCATTCAGGGAGGTCAGAGGTCAGGTTCAGCTACAAAACAGCGTACCTGAGGCTGGTGGGGATTCAGCCACTTGCTAAAGGACAGACGCTTGCTGACAAAGGGGCTTAGACCCGGGTCGTATGATTGAAGGATGGTTTGTCTAAGGCCACCCAAAGTTTGTTTTTGTTTGTACAGTTAAGTATCTATGGTATATCTTCTCCTTCATCATAGGGTGGCTGCAAGTGATAGGGATGCATGTTTGAGCATTGAAAGTTACGTTTAAGTTAAGGCTCCACAATCGCTCAGACCGGGTGGCTATGACTTGATAGGCTGCTTTTTAAGCTTTTATCCAACATACTGATCATGGGAGGCCTAGTCATGGGAGTCTGATGGCTGAGTCCCCCACTGTACTGCACACTTCCCTCTCAAGCTCTCTCGGATTATTGGGTAGACCACAACTGGGAAGAGGCCGTGAAAACGATGTGACAGTCCTCGTGAGAGAGGACATGGGGTGGCGGTTATGTAATGTTTTTCCTGTTTGAGGTCATGGCTAATCTAATTTGACGTTTGGGTGATGAGCATCATGAGGAGCATCATGTGGAGCCCTTAAGACGTCTTAATTAACACAAACACACAAGGTGTCCACATGCTACCACCAGAAAGCATGTATGTGTTTGCCAGTGTCAGGCTCATACTGTCACACTCAACAGTGGTGAGGTTTACAGAAGCATAGTTATTATGCAGGAAATTAAAATGTGTGACTCTCTACTTTCCACTGTTTTCATTGCCAGGAGATGGTGACAAAATTAATTAATCAACAGCCGGTCCTAGCCTTACTCTACCATAGTGGACTGGGGAGTCTGTTTTTTTTTAGGGAGAGATCTGACTTAATAGCATGCCGCTGGGGGGAGAGAGCAAGACGCAGCAGAGGTTGGAGTCTGACTCATCCTAGAACTAGAGATTAATTATTTATCCATCAAGTCAATTGTTTGTAACAAACCTAGAAACCAGAGCGAGTAGAAGTAGGTTGAAACTAAGGATGAAACAGTAAATGGATGTGAAACAAGTCCTGTGGTCAACCAGCAAGCCTGAGCAGTTCCCCAAACAAACAACTTCACTAAAAACATAATGGTAAATACAGTCCGAGACATACTATAATTCATGATGGGAAACACATAAATAACATAAAAATACTATCCACAACCTACAGTTAAAGTAGTGTGATCATCACAAGACAAGAGCCTGACTGCATGGTTTTTATGCTCAGACCACAGCCCTTTAGTTTCACTCACAACACAGTGACCTTATTAATGGTGAATTCGGCGAAAAGTGTTGATGGCAAATGAGTGGGGAATAAATTACATAAATTCAGCATACTAATGTGTTTCCTGACTGATAGTAAGTGAGAGTTGACTTAGGAAGTACATTTTAATTTGTTAGTGAGAAATAACTTGTGAAAGACGAGAAAGAGAGGCTGTCGTTGAGGACGACCCCAAGTGCTTGAGGTTTGGCATCACCAACAATGTGAACATGTAGGCTCCGAAATCTCCAAACATTATCTAATGGGCTTTTTTCAGTGTTACGTTACATCGAAATTACTAATATCAGATATGATCGAGGTTCCTACCTGACCACAGCTGCATAAGAGCAGGCTGTAAAACCCACAAAGAAATGTTATATTCTTTGCACATTTTATTCATTCATTTTTATTTTGCTAAGATAATTTCTGTAAATGAATTCTTAATTTAAAAACATAGTACTCGAAGAATATCCCTGCCACTGAATAGGTGCGGTGTGTCATCCTGCCTTAAAGCATCATTAAAGTTTGGTAGAGGTTTGGGTTGTGTAGTTACCTTGCCATGATGCAACTTCAACTACACTGACTTTGTAATAATGAGTCAGTGAGATTGTGCAGAACAGTTACTTTGAGACAAGCAAACCCAAGACCTATTTCCTTTGCAACAAATTATGCTAATACAACAGTTTAGGATCTGTATAAAGGAAGAAATCATAAAGAATTAAAAGGGCTTAATACCAGTAAGTCCATCTTACTGAAGCCACCACTAGTTTAAAGCAAACGCTACAAATGATATACCGAAAATAATTTGCCATGTAGTGGATTCCATTTAGTGAATGCTGTTATATAAGGAACCTTACTGTACAGTAGGGTGGGTGTGCCAAGTGGGAATTCAACCAGTAACCCTGGCAGCGGGGCACAAACAGAGCTAGTCGGTGCCACTTAACAAGTTTGATCACATTACGCATTGTGGTTTCTTTTGACGCAAAGTATAGACTCATAGTAAAGAAGTACAGAGAAGTAAAGAGAGAGACTGCAGCTCCGCTGTCGTCTCACTCATTTGATTTTTTTCTGTGGTACTTTGATTACTTTACTGATTAAAGTCAGATCACAGGTTCAGCGCCAGAACAGCAGCTGGTAGGGATTCAGTGTCTTGCTCAAGGACACTTCAGCAGGGCAGATGCCTGCTGTCACAGGGGCGCGAACGCGGGCCTTTCAGTTGAAGGACAGTCTCCCTAATCCCTACGTTACACTGCTCTCCAATTATCTGTATACTGACCAATGACTGGCAGATGCTGCTTTGGGTGAGACGACAGAGAGGTATACACTCAAAAGAAGTGCAGTGATGGGATCAGCAGAATGAGTGGGAACAGTAAATATCACCTGCAGACAGCACCACAGTCACAGTATCCATGCGAGTGCAATGGCCTGTCATTGTGCACCAGTGCATCAGACCAGGTAATGAAGGGAAAGCTGTGGTATCAGTGGAACAGAGTACAGATATTCTCTCTCTCTCTGCAAAACTTTGATCATTGGGATGGTGACAAGCGGAGGAACCAACAGTCATCCTGAAGGAGGAGCCGCTACACACATCGTCATAAAAAGTTACCATTAATAGAAAGGGGGAGCCTGCTAGCTTTGTGCAGTCCAAGCTTCAGTATTACTGTGGCAACTGAGAACAGGCGAGTACCAAATTCCCTACAGCTCGCCTACAGGACTCACAAAACAATGCAGCACAACACACAACCACAGACATGATGACTACAAAGGAGCCATTATTCACAAATGGAAAACCTCAGGGCTTTCCCTCAATCCACTAGCTTTAAAAATAGCAGGCTTTTATCTGAAGGGTGGCTCGTGTATTGTTAATAAAAAAAACAATGGCCTAACCTTAATAATAAGCATGTGGCATCTTTCAAAAACAGAAATGTTCAAATGGCTTGTCCGTGTGCGCGGAGGCCAGATCACCGTTGGCTCTGCAGTGCGATCCTAATCCGAGTCTCATGATCTGGCTGCTGTTGGTTCACTGACAGCAGGAGGGGGGGTAGAGAGCAGCAGTGGTCTGACTGAGATTACAGAACATCCTCCCCATAGGTTCCTGTGATAAACGGACACTCACAATGTGCAACGCCCGCTTCGTCCCCTGTGCTTTAACTCACAGAGTCCCACTAATGCTAGTTTATCAGCTTGTTTATCAACCGTGATGTGCAAAGTGGGTGGCGACTGAGTGGTTCGAGGACCACCGGGGGTCCTGGAGAGGGTTCCCGCGGGTCCCCAGCAAAAAGAGTCCGAATTTACTGTCACTATTATTTCATTCCTCACTCTTCACTCTTAGCACAATGACAGAATGTATAAGAATTACTGTTTTGATCAGGTTTCACTCCCTCTGTTGTAGTTATCTCCCCGACCACAGTATGGAATCCTGAACCAAGTCATATCTTGAGACTAAAATCTCCTCAGATGGGTTCCTTAGGAGAAAATCTTATGAAATGGGCATCTGTGGTCTAACACGGATCTCCTTATAAGTCCTTGATTTTAAAAGGTTTGGGAACCCCCGAGTTAGATTAACTAGGACAGACAAAACACACACAAGTACAGTTATTGCTTCTTTCTAAATTCCACATATCATACTGTTCTCTAATTAAAGAAATGGAGTACTGGAGAATTCACATTAATGTCTATGTTACAGTATACTTTAAAACATCCCGTCCCTTTGGAGTGTTTGTGATAGCCTTGTCTATCTCGGTGGTTAAATCACACAATGTGTACCAACTTGGACAAAACCAGGAAAGTGACTTAGGTGACCTACTTTTATTTATTTATTGGGTGACATTCTCTTTGTTCAAAATTCTGTTTTAGCATCATGTAGCCCTAAAGCAATTGGGCAAGTAATTGATCAGATACTTAAACTATAACTTTTTAAGAGAGAACAAAGTTTTTTCCACAAAACTAAAATAAATAAACATCCTCATTGCCATCTATTCTTCCACTTATTCCACGATGAGCAATCATTATCTGACTTGTACTGAATACCATTACTGGTCCAGGGTGTCTGTGAGCAGCATCAAGTAAAATCTAAGACTTGAAGACTTTTTTTTAAACGTAAGTTAAAAGGAACTATACGAGCAGCTTTGCAAGTGAAAACAACGTGAGAATAAAAACAACTCCAAATATACTGTAGGTCTGTGTGACTTGATTTCTAACACCAAGAAATTAGAATGATGTACGCAACTGTAACTGTATTCAAGACAACAGCCTGGGCTGAGCCTGCAGTGCACTGGCTCATGTCTGCAGTGTGTGTTCGCAAACAGCACCTACCTGTAGATCTGCTCCCTGCAGTCTACAGTCCATGTACCTCTCCCACGCGAATGGCAGATCAGCCTTGTGTGGACTGGCCATGTCGTGCACACACACGCCTGCAGGTACAAGACGAGGCAGGGAGGTTGAAGAAGTCAGGAATCACTTAATTTGTCCTTTCACCAGCGGTTTCCCCTTTAATCCTCCAAGTGGCCAGGGAAGCACAGAACAGAGCCCAAAACGAAAAGGTTGTCCAAATGTGTTCATAGCAGACGCATGTTTCGCAGCGCTGGTCTGTCACTGGAGTTGGGCTTCTGCAGAAACAATACAACATGTCAATGTTAGCAACTCTTTCTGGGCGCAGTCGAAGATATTGTTGACAGGTCAGAGTTGTAAGTGGCGCACATGAACCCAGCTGAACCCAGAACTTCGGTCAAACAGGCTCGGCACTAGAGCAAACCAGAAACAAAACAAGAGTCGAGCGATGGACTCATAGCTAGCTAGCTAGCCTCTGACAAGACCTGCAAGTTGCAATCAGGTTGCAGCGATTTCACTTCCGGTGTTGGGATATCAAATTAAAAGCGTCTGACTTGACTTGACTTGAAAATGAAATTGAAGCTGAATCTGTCTAGATATCCCAATAACATTTACAATTGAGTCAAATAACAATCAATGCTTGTTTTTAAAAAATTGACTGAAATTTGACAACATAAACTGGCAATTTATGTAACTAACATCTGGATTTTATTTGATCAAATATAATAATAATAATACACAGATATTTCCAGTCCTATACAGGCGAGTAGTTCAATTACAAGTAATCTTTCAATCCATTTCAAATCCTACTGTAGCTCAAAATACCAGTCCATTTTGCTCCAACATTTACAAACAACATAAATGCAGCCTAGACAAACCATAAATAGCTTAGTTTAAAATTGACTATCCTTCCTATGGTTATTGCTTGTTTCCATCAGTCTCCAGTGGGACTCAGCCCCTGGCCCCCTCGTGAAGCTCTCCCCTCACTAAGCTATAATGCTGTGTATGCCACTTGTTAAATAGAGTGCCAACATTACATACATGTATAGTATGTATGGGCCCACTGGGAATCAAACGCTGGTTTGGTGTTCGTACTGTGCTCTTCCCACTGAGCTACACAGGAACTTGTGTCATGTTCATAAAACAAACAAGGTTTCCCTCAATTATATTCAGAAGCATTTTTAAACTATTCAAAATATAGCACAAAAATTGCACCTTAAATGCAATAATTAAACTTATACAATAATTATTTGTGGGGGGCGAAGTTACTTTTACACAACACTCTACATAAACGTATTGCGTTTTAATTTAATTACATTACACTGTGGGTATTGTATTGTATAACAAATTCCTCCGTGAATAGATTCTTTATTTCCACTTTGTATTACTCAGAAAACGTTGCGAAACGAAATAAATGTTTTTTTAAAGGGTTCGTGCCGGAAGTTCTGTTTTATATTGTGGCTAGCTTGACAGTGGTCATGAGAGCAAGTGGCATAAGCAAGAAAGCGTGACAACGTTGACCAATATAGTCACACAAAACGTCTCATCAGCCACAACACTGTAATGCGCGACGGGCCGGATAACCTCAGTAAACTACAGAGATGTAACGTCACGCTACTGCGCTTGTCCAGAACCACAACGTTAGCTGCTGGCCGTTGCCTTGCGGCTGTCAACACTGTAATGCTAGCTGAGAGGCGCGGACGCGCCGCTAACAACCGGTGCCAACATAAGAAGCTGTGCCTAATGTCGCTTTATCTTTCTCACCGTATCCAACCCCGAACGTGAAGAAACCGATTTCCTTACGTACCTGCGGTTATGCGTTTCCAAAGTACTTAAGCCAGCTAACGTTAGCCAGCGTCCAGCGAGTGCGCGGTGTGTGTCGGAGCCCTCGGCGTTGACTGTAAGACCGTCACAGTGCCGCCTCCTTCCTAACTGACCGCGAACTGAACGGACGTTAGCCCACTTTCCAAGAAGCCATGCTAACCGGTGACAGCGACCCGTGTGCGTGTCTTTATTGAACGGGACTGCGTTCTACGTGCGCAATACTTGTCGTATGCAAGTATATATTAACGTTTTACTCTTATCTTCTCACTTTTCTTGTACATATCCGCTGCCCTGTAAGTATTGATAAGAGATGCCTAGCCAACAACAAGTCGGCTAACGCAGATGCCTAGTTTCCCATTTGTATGGAGGAACTGTAGAAAACATAAACGTTAGGAAGAGTCATTCTGAAAGAGGCCTATGTTATGACTTACTAGAACTTTTTTGGTTAAACTACACGCTATAAATTCCAACATGTCTGTATGGAACGGTACTGATTCATCTTTCTTTACAAACGCTAAGACATTGAGTGTACTTGGGGCTAAAAGCAAAGGTTCTCAGAATGAAAGCGATCCGTGTTCTTCTCGTCTTCGAATGGTGAGTCTGACAGGGCAAACCCACAAAGACGGGTCTGAATAAACACGTTAGAACTTAACAAGAGCCTTACGGTCATAACGGCTAACGTAGCAAGGCTAGTGAAGGGGGGAGATTCCTTACAGACCACTTCCTGGGATTAAACACAACATGAGCCCAGCAAGGGCTCACGGCTGCTGACACGCCCACAGACTCCTGCCTGGTTTCCCATTGGATAAGGAGGACGAATTCCCCCACTCAATCAAACATCACGGTGGCGCGTTCGCGGGATCCTTGTAAACTGGTAAACGGGTTGTATACCTATTCCCCTGTTACAGACCAACCTGCACAACAGGGCTTCCCATACCTTTTCACGCCCTCAATAGATGTCCGTCAAGCCACAGGTTCTGGCGCACTGGTGTCACATTGCCAACTTGTAGTCTATTGACTAGGCGATAACGTCAAAGTGCTTGTTTAGGTTGGAGAAGTTAAGACCTTTGAGATCTAAGGTTGCATGTTCAATCAGTAAGTTATTTCTGTTGATATGTGTGGCTTTCTCGAGTTTTGAGAATCACAGTGGATGTTTCACGATATTTCGTGCACAAACATAATGCCACACGTAGACTGACGTAGGATGTTCAAGTGGAAAGTTCACCTAGACGAACTCAAAAGGTTTTCTGGTCTACAATGTCTGCTCAAACACACGGTACATGAGGCGCACTTTGACTATTCTGAAAATGCAACATTTGAAAGAGTTGTAGTATGTTATTGGCTTTTTACCTTTTGATGTGGAAAAGGGATTCATGCTTGTGTGTGATAGTTTGGTTTAGTTTATTTGACAGTGAAAAAATCAATAAGACAAATATTTGTCTTCACAGCTTTGAAAAGAGTCAAAGATAACCCAATAAAGTCACAGACTTATTTCCATTGTGGTCCTTGATGTCTTGTCTAGCGAAGATGGCGTGAGTCCAAATGGCCAAGCAATGAAACAAACCACTAGCTACAAATCTTAAAACTAGACAGTTTTCAATAATAACAATACAGCCAAAGCAGCAACAAAAAAACAACAACAACACTACAAAGACGGACATTTTGTTATTAGCAAGCTACCATTCATCAATTGTAAAAAAGAAAAAGAAGAAAATTTTAACCTTTAAAAAAAAGATATTGGTGCTTAAACACTTGCCAATAAAAGACACACATAAAGGCCATCATTTTAAATGCAGGCTGGTAGCGGGATAAATTGTCCATTTAACGAGCTTATGAGGAGCACCTCAATGCGTCATTGGTTTATCGTCTGACGTCGGCAGTGTCTCCCTTTGTGGGCGTGTCTCCAGAAACGGCGGCAGTCATTTTGATAGCCTACCCTTCACAAATAGGAAGACACATAGCAGTGCGTCAACAAAACCGATCAACTGTTTCCTTGAATACGTTTCGAGACACGCGAGGACAACAGACCAAACCCCGCATGGTCGGTGCCTGTAGGCAGGGCGCAGTGCTGCAGCAGCATGGCGGGACTCGGTTACTGTACGAGGTAACTGAGTCCCTGGTTACTGGTCTGTCTGTCCCGGGAAAGCAATGTTCCGTCTCGTCATCTCTTCTCGGTGGCTGCATCACTTATTTAACGCCGACAGTTTGGTGTAAAACACCAGAGAAACCACAAGGATACTATGCAGGTATCACGGCACGACCTTCACATGCCGTATAGTTACAGTTGTATGATACCACGGGGAAATACTATATTCATATCATATAGATGATGAACTTGGGATTCAGATGAGATGTGAGCTCCTCGGGTCTGGATCACACCCTGACGCAGCGGAAACTAACCAAATGGCGACATCTAGAGCACGACAAAGCCGTATTTGTAATACACCCTAATGAACACTTGATGGCGCTATTATTACAGACACGTCACACAAACTTGTTGAGATTTTTATTAATAAAATGTTTTATTCTTTAATTGCCCAGCATATAAACTCATTCCAACAGCTTATACAAACACATTTTAACTATATTCCTCTATAGTGCTTCCACGGGATAGCCTATGGGATCATCCGATCGTGCCACAGTGTAACGGCACGGGCGCGAGATGATGTAATGTAATTGCTGTGATGAATTTCACATTAAATTATATATCCCTTGAGGTTTTTTTTCTCAGTGCACTCAAAAAACAAATTCAACCCAAAAAAGTGTTTATATTTACAATTCTGAAAGGCAATAGTGAATTTATAAAGGAACTTTGAAAGAATGGATAAGGATAACACCGGGCTGGGCCTCAGTGGCATGTTCAACAGCCACAGTTTAGTACGCTGAGTGGCTGCTCATTCGCCAGCGGACATTAAGACGGCGTCATCTTTGAGCCCGCCGCCTCCTCCTCGTCTCAGTACCTGCTGTCCCTCTCCACACAGCTCACACCCGCTGCGTTGTCAGGACACTTGCAGGAGCGGCCGGTCGGCGTGGCTAAACAGAGGTGAGTGCAGCCCCCGTTGTTCAGAGAGCAGTCGTTTTGTCCTGGCAGTGGGGGGGAAAACAACACGCGTTAACTCTTTAAATCAGTACATCCATTTTGAGAAACCAAACAGCACCAGAATAGGGAACAACAGGCTCTGTCTTCTCTATTTGTTAAACTTACACTTTGAATTGAGGGAAACAAATAGCACACTCCAGATGTTGGAGGCCCCCGCTTCCCCCGGCTCCACATTCCCTGGCTCTACGCAATCTTATCTAGGGGGAGGATGAGGCCTGCTGCTGCTATGCACACAGTAACCTCGATCTTCCCCTCGCTTAATGATGAATACTAGCTGGGGGATTCCTCCTATCAGGAGCGAATCAGCAATCTTTCTGCTCTGCAATCCGCTCTTTCGAAAGGCTGCACGGAGGTCACAAAGGTCACGATACTGGACTTCCGTTCCACTACTGGATACTAAAGAGGAATGGGAATCGGTAATAAGCCTGACTCAAAGGTAATCCCCAAATATGCGAGGGTCACGCCATTTCTAAGACGACACCAGACGTGAAAAGACGAAGTGCGTTCACTCGGCATGCCCAGGGTTGATAAACGGTTCGAAACATTTAAAAAACACTTTGAAAGCACACAGGCAGCATTAAGAAGGCAATGTGGTCCTGTTGCACCCTCACGAGTGGAGTATTTACCAGAAGGACACTGGGCGTAGGCTGTGGTGATACCGTACAGTTTGGTGCGTTTCTGCGGCTGGAACACATCTGTCTCTCTGCCGGTATTCTGGTCCACTGCAATCACTGCATCCCTGTTGCACACACAATCAAGTCAGGTTTGTGCCGACAGGAGTGAGAAGGGGTTAGGGTAGACTCCTTAA
>OMOT01078064.1:0-12294 GCA_900312575.1 Acanthochaenus luetkenii
TTTACTTTCAATGGAAGGTACATTTGAACATCATCTGCATAGCAATGAAAAGACACATTGTGCTTACGAAAAATGGAACCCAGGGGCAACATATATAGAGAGAATAAAAGAAGGCCTAGGATGGAGCCTTGTGGGACACAAGGGGGGCTATATTTGAGGAGAACTCACCTAAATGGAGAGAGAAACTCCTATCAGTCAAATATGACTGAAGTCCTTATCCTTTAATGTTGCCACTGAGTCACAGGATAGTAAGGCTGGATCTCATGATTTTCGGTTGTAATGCTGGGCATAGTACTTTGTCAGGGCAGGAAAACCATCCTCTTTGGTTTGCTCCGGTTTCCTCCCACAGTCAAAAAGACATGCTAATATATGTGTTTGTGTGTAGTGTGGTGCATGGTGTGATGGGCGGCAGTAGCTCAGGAGGTAGAGTTCCCGCCCCGCAACTGCAAGGTCGGCGGTTCGAGTCCAGCTGCTCCCGGGAAAAAATCTGTTGTAGTGTCCTTGAGCAAGACACCTAACCCCAAATTGCTCCCGTTGAGCAGGTTGGTACCTTGCATGGCTGCCTCCGCCAACGGTATGACATGTAAGTCGCTTTGAATAAAAGCGTCTCCTAAATGCTGTAATGTAATGTAATGTGTGTGTGTGCATGCCAATGTGCATGCGTAATGTTAAGTGTAAGGGAGGAGAGCAGTGATGTGATAGGCATGCCATTATCACCTCAAGTTTGGTGTATTTGCACCAGTGGTAGTGTTGTATTAGGGGCCACTTACTATGCTGATCCCCACACAGTTCTCTAAACAGGATAACTGGCTCTGCAGCACTATCAGCCCATCCAGATGGTATACAGGGCAGCTATGACAGTCCAGAACAAGTTCTCCAGCTGCTCTGCCACCCCCAAATCTCCCTGACCTAAATCTGCTTCTCCCAGGCAGGGAAGAGAGCTGAGGAGTGGACACCTCCAAATTTCACATTTTACACAGCACAATCAACTCACTGTGTGACCAGGCCTGAATACACCAAACTGCATGAAACAATCACAAGTACTCATGATTTTGCAATAGCGTGTTAATACAACACGTTCATTTATTAATTGACCAATTGACTTACTTATTGCAATTTTGACTGATAATTACAAATACATTAGTGAAGCCTCTCTAGCTAGATACAAACCACATTAAAAAACATCAAAACCTGAGCACAAGGAAGCCTTAAAGCTTATTTTGATTAAGGTCCTTTTAGGGTGGGTAGCATGATGTAAGTATGTAGTAGAAGTGTATAGTGTCTATGCTATTTTTTAACCTTTATTTATCTATTTAAAAACGCTCTGCTTCACATTCATATGTTTACACACATTCACAGCTGTGAGCCTCCCAGTACAACCACAGTCTACTCCAGTGCTTTGCTCGAGGGTATCCGCATGGCAGCTGTTGAGGGAGGAGAGAATATTACTCTTTTGAAATGGATTCCTTCTGGTCACCATACTAGCTACCCATTAATCAAAAAAAGTTAGTCAACGGTCAAAGCCAATAGTAATATTTGTTGACAAATGATTTGAACCATTCTGAATCTAGGAGCTACCGAACCTAACATAAAACTAGCAAGCGTCAGGTTGTACCATGGGTTATTAACTCAGTAGCATTACATTTCAAGACAGTTCATTGTCTCGGGAGACAAGATTATAGTGTCAAAGACTGAAAAGAACTTGCGGGGAAATGTGCTCGTTCTCAGATTTTCAAATCTTTGAGTGAGCCACATTAGGTCCATCACCATTGTTTGCTTGATTATGTACAGGGATTAAAGAGACAGCAAAAGTATTTTCAAGGAAATCAAGTAAACCCAAGGTAGGTACAAAATAAAGTTCCGATGTATTATGTGTGAAAATGAAAATTATTGAAACAGAGCTGACACCTGATGTTAAACTACTAAGTTTGCGCTCAGATGGCAGCACGTTAATTTGGGTTGTGATGAATGGAGATACAAATTATAATGCACTACAAATGACCCAGTCAAGGAGAATGCAGAGCCAGTGTGTCAGATTATATTAGAAGCCTCCATCCTACCAGCACTGCCATCTGACAAACACATGCCTGGCATGGAGCCCAGGAGAAGGAAAGACAACAGATGCCATCCAAGACACACCATCCCTCCTCTATGAGCCTGGCTAGGGTACAGAAAAAAAAAGCCTGTCCCAAGAAGGGAAATCCTAACCACGTTTCACCCGGTCAGCTATGGGCCTACATATGTAGCATCATACAGTTATTTAAGCCATTTCTGTTATTGGGACTCATCACAAACATAGAAGGACATAGTACTTTCCTTCCATCTCACTGGTAGGAAAGATGGTGCGTAGAGTATTTGATCACCTGCTTCTCTTGCGTCATAGCTCACAGAGCCAAAAGCAGGTTTCTGAGAGCATTATCAAGAGGGACTACCAGGGAACATCAAAGCTGTATTCCACCACAGTTTGGTGGGTGGAGATGTGTAAATTAAACCTCATGTTGTTGTTAGGCCAATGCACAAGTTCACAAGGTAAGAAGACGGCTTTATTTTAAACTTTCCACAGCATCCATAACAACCTCAGTCTAATACTAATACTATAATTGAACAGATAAAGGAGGCAGATGCAACAGAGATGGATGAGATGGTAAAACAACTGACAGAGAGAGATATCATAGGTTGTCTTTTACGTTCTTCAGCACATTGGTTTATTGGCTCTTCATGTGTGGTGTCATTTTTCCATTCACATTTTTCTGTTCTGGGAAGAGAAAACAATATAATGGGATACCAGCTTCTGCAGCCCCGCCCCCCAACCTCAACCCCCAAACAGTAGACCGTTTTCATGTATAAAAGACAAACGTCATCTTGGCGGTCGAAAACCATCCTAACACCCATCCCCACAGAGATGTGGAGTACTATCGAATTGGAAATAGCGGAGAACAGAACTGCTGCCGCAATCCTACGCAAATTAAGAAAAATGGCAATGTGCAATTACCACCTCAATAGCCGGTTCAATAGCCACAATGACACAGTCCTGGCTGTCTCCTCTAAACAGAAGAAGCCTGTGGAGGTCCACGTCTGCAAAGGCTGGGAAGATGAGGCAAGCAGGGTAATTTTTAAATGGCCTCTGGGCTGACAAGAGGCACAGTGGGAGTTAATACACAGTGGGCGATAAAAAACACTGTTGGTGAAACTCCTCTATTGATGTGTTTGAGAGTGGCATCTGGGCTAATATTGATCAGCTATTGACTGCTAACACTCCCCACCCATTTTTCTCAGAGGCATTCAAAGCACTGGTTATAATTGAACACACAAGGAAGAAAACAAATACTAGCCTACACATTTGCAGCTCAAAAGGATGTATTCTCAACAAACACACATACCTCCATTAAAAATACAGATATTGATTATCAAGCTACAGCACAAATACATTGTGTAATCTACAAGAGTGTATGAAGAGGAAAATGAAAGGAGTGTATCTAGAGCATCAGCCACAGTGAGAGCCCGTGCACTGATCATGCCCCTCACAGTATTACCACCATCACCGGCCCACATCAGCCGCATACTGCTTACCGCCAACCCATCTACAAAAGAGTCTCAAGACAGATGGAGATACAGTAGCCTTCTGAATTGCAAATAAAATGCCCTCTCTGTGGATGGTTGAAAGCACACACAGTGCCTCCTGCTGGGTAGCAGCTGAAACCCCTCCATGATGTGACAGCCCAGAGAACACAGAGAAAGGCAGAGCTACCCAGGGACAAGTATGTCTTTCACATTGCAATCCATATATCTATTCTGCAAGCTGATAGAGTGAACCGAGAACTCAATATAATGTAGCTGCAGCAAGCACATCCCCGCCACAGTGCATCTCTCGCTCTATCTCAGTCCAGCTCTTCCGTTTCAGCAGGACCCTCACATACGTGCAGTACATTGGCACTTTTACACTTCAATGTTGATGCGCTCACTGCTCACCTCGAAGACACAAGGTTTTTCAATGGGAGACGGAAGCTCACCAAATGGTGTGTGAAATACAATTGTGACACACGCCCCGATGGAACCTAATAAGACATCACATTACAGAGATGAGAAACTATATCATTACCATGGCAACTGTGAGGCGTGCAGCCAGAGGGCTGGGTGACAAGAAAAGAACGAGAAAGGGTGGAAGAGGATGGGACGGAGAAAGGACAATAGAGAGGAAAGGGAAGAGATGATTTGTAAAATAATGGATGGAATTGACAGAGAGGATATTGATGGTGATTGAACTGGGAGCTACCTCTTAAGTATGTAAAAGACAGCATTAGCAGCCAGTCTCCTTCTATCTGTGCTGTCACATGGTAACGCTCCAGTTCACTATTTCTCCTTGACAGTATCAATGCTAACCACTAATTAGCGGTGAGCATAATTCCACTACAAACCACCATTCTTAAGCAAGCTCCTGGTGAGTGGCAGGATTAATTGGCATACTAAGCTCAGATGACCCCTCATTGGACCTCTCACTGGTCCAAAAGCCAGGACTTAATGTGTGAGCAAATGTCAAAAGAAAAGTAGAGAGAAAACAGACAGATCCTCTATGTCTTATCTGTGTTTTAGCAATTGGACTATATTCACGAGGCACTAAAACATTAAAAACACCATCTGTGCTCCTATATTGGTTTCATTCATTAGCTTAGATTCAAATGTGTCAAGAGTAGTCTTTAAAAGAGAGCGCTGGGCAGGATTCTGGTGTGCTGAAACTGCAGTAATGTAGAATCATTCTGTGCACACTCCCCATGAAGAAACGCAGACTGAGCATCTATGAAATCCCAGCCTTTCAGTGGCAGCTGCAAGCAGTCCGGGGGAGCGAGGGGGCTGCAGCGGATAGTGTAATTCTGAGCATCTGGAGCAGCAGGCGACGCTACACTGCCTACAACCCACCAGATCAGAGTGGCACTGCCAACGCAGAAACCGCCACCACCGCGCCCTGTTTATTTTTACACCAGCTGGTAACCAAACAGGAGACCGGCTGAGGTAGCCAAGTCATTCACAGGCTGAACAATAAGTGGAAAAGGGGAGAAAGGTGACAAGCACGGTGGAGCGGACAAGTGAAAGAGTAAAAGAGAAGGCCCAGTGTAGAGCCAGTCTCCGTACAATGAGGTCCCTCCAACCAGTTGCAGGAAGACAAAACAATGGGCAGGATAGAGGAAATGAAGGGGAAAAAATTCTAAAATATGGTGCTGAGAGTGTATATGGAGTATAGTATAGTGTAATGTGTATCTGTGTAATGCAGCCTCGTGTGACTAATCTAAATGATGTAGCACTAGACAGTCTGTAGGACATAGAGGGAAATATATTACATCACTGACCAATCACAGTCACAACTAGGATAATAAATAACCCAAAGCACACAAATTTAATTTACTTATATTTTAAAACATTTAATGCATTTTCATGAAGCACAAAGCACAAAGGGACAATAGCACTTTATACTTTAGGCTCCATGAAAGAGATGCAAAGCGGCAGCCTTTAAAGCCGCTAACATGACAGACGGATGGATATGGGGGGGCTGGCAGGCATGTGTGAGTGTCTATCTGCATGTGCATTGTATTACCCCCGTCAACAGTTTCTTAGGCTAAAACAAATATGAGGCACATGCAAATGAAGCAAGATGCTGAAAGGACCTGAGGTAGGCAGCACACTGTTGCAGAAGAGTTTAATATGTATGCCAAAAAAAAAAAAAGGTTTACTGTGTGGATAATGAATTTCATATGAGGTCAAAATGCATTACCGTGAAATGCATTATTGACAGAGAGATGAAATTCAATTAAGGATATGAATGGCACTTATGTGGAGAGTGAGAAAATGCTCTCCCATCTTTTTTATGAGACTTTTATGAGACACTCGCCTGACCTCAAGAGTACACAAACAATTCCATTATCTCTTCAAGCAATTCAACAGCTAATTCTAGCCAAATTCAACTCTAATACCCGCGAAGCCTCACCAAAATTGAAACATTATTAAGCTGAAATAAATAATACATCTGTTGAACTCAAGCAATTTAGACACAATTTGAGAGAACAGAAAGGCTGTTGACCTAACCATTTGTAAATTATGCATGTACACAGTATAGGATCTTATAGTAGCAGTGGTAGAGGTAGTAGTAGTAGCACTAGTAGCACTAGTAGTAGTTTATTGATCCCAGAGTGTGAAATTCTTTCATCACTGAAATGCCAGAATTGATACACTACAAACAACAATGGTCAACAGAGCAGAATACATCAGTAATATACAGAATTAAACATACATCAAATAACAATCGGTGCCAATGCTACTGGGAAGAGAATGGGTCTCCACTGTGTCCCATGACTTCATCACACTGAGAAAAAACATGATCTTCTCTCCAGATGTGCAGGAAAGTGTAAACCTATTGCAGGAACAATTCTTCAGTTGCATCAGTGTTGTGAAGTGTGTGAGTAAAATTGTCCATGGTGATATCAGGCCAAGAGATGACTCTCTTATTGTACAGTTCATTCAATAACACAAAATCACACTCCGCGGGCCCTATTTTCATGCCGGCGGTAAGCAGCGTTATGACCTGGCACTGGTGAAGTGCCAGTTTTGTCTATCGCAAACTAAATATGTCCCGCCTCTGCTGAGTTAGGCAATTTCATGGTGCGCAATGATGTGGGTTGGGCAACGCAGTGACAATGAAAACAGTTGCCGCTATGCAAGTTTGGTGTCAAATAATGAGTTTGCGTTAACGTCCAACTAGACCACCTCTTAACGCATATGCTGGCTCTCTGTGCAATTTGGTGACTACTAATGTTCAGTAAGATACACCTGTTAAATAAGTATATGTTTGTATGCACATTGTTTTTCTTATGTGAAAGGGTTTTATTCTTTCCATTTGTGCTCCTGGCGCACCCGCTTAAAACCATCATCCATGACAGGAAATTGCCAATTTGCTATAGCGTTGGCACACTGGTATATAAAGGGATAGAAAATAGGTGTTCTGATTGGCCATTATGAAACCAAACCCCCACCACACCCACGTCTGTTTGTTCTTTGTTAACTCAAGTGTGTACAGCAAAAATTTATCTGATTTATAAAACCATGCGCACACGTTCCGTCACGCAAAAGAAAAAAGAAAAGTACTGTATGTTGAGTGGCAACATGTCGCAGCAGCAGTTAATGCTGCCAGCTGCAAGAGGGGACCATTTCTGAATAAAAAATAAAAATAAATAAATAAAAGAAATGGTCCGCTATAAAGGTTGATGCCAAGAAACGCTTCGCTGCACATTGACAGAGTGTCAGTGCCATTGGAGGGACGAGTGGACACAGGAGCTTTCTCCACTGGACTGACGTCTCACCTTGACAAAGGAGGAAACCCTACTTAGTGGCATTGTGTTAGAAAAAGAGGTCGACACTGAAATGGCATTAGAGGAAGATGAGACTGCAGCAGCTAGGGCTGTGCGATATGGACAAAATCTTCTATCACGATATGGGTAATTTCACAATAATGATCAAAATAACAATATATATCACAATATAGTATGTTTTCTGTCAATTTGTACAAAATAACCACACACCTCGAGGGCTGGGTATCGCCACTGATTTCCCAAATTGATTTGATTCAATATCTATTCCGTAAGGGATGTTTCAGTTACAATACCAATTTTGCTTGGATATGAAAGAGATTCTCAGATAACTAATGCTGTAAATTGTACAAGGAACCCTCTAACCTGGTGCATTATTAAAATATTCATGTTTGCATTAAGAACTGACCCCAAAGCAGTTACATTAATGTACATTTTATTTAAAATGACCAACACACTACAGCAGTGTATCAGAAGAGAAACAACCATATATTAATTAATAAGTAAAAGTAAACCAACAATCAGAAATTGAGAAATTCTCTGAATTGCCTTTTGAGTGCAAGAAATCAGTTTGGTTTTTTGGAACATGTTGAAAAACAGTCTTGTAAAACCTCTGGACATTGTAAACTGTAAAGTCCATGAAACTAAAGCCCATTCATGACTGCTGTCTCAATTCTGGAACTGGGGAATTTCCCACCTCGTAGTGAAACTATGACGCTTGAGTGACGCATTTTGGATTAAAAATAACTTTGAAATTGATACTTTTTAAAGGGCATCAATATCAAATGAGTAGTATGCGAGTATCTAATTATCGATACCAGTTTCGATCCGCCCATCCCTAGTGGATATTCCTTTCCCAATTTAGCAGCATCATCAGCAGATGGTTACTGTAAAATGAGGACGGAGGCTAAGCGGTCCAGATTACATACAGAGCCATACTCGTGATAAGAGCTGATGATCCATCGCATAAAATGTTTTTCTGGTTGTAAATCAGTGGAATAATTAGCGCGACTGTAAACTGTTGTTTAACAGGCAAAAAAATGCAACAGAGTTTTGTTCTGTGTCACGCTGCTCTGTGTGTTTGGTATTCCAGTCCACATATAGGGAACGTAAAGCGGGGTCGGGAATGGCGTAAAATACAGCCGTAAAGCAGTTCTGCTGCTTTTTTGCAGCAATGGCGATAGAAACGATAGAGGAAAATATCTACGATAGACATTTTTCAATCACTGCACGATATATATCGTCATATCGAACAGCCCTAGCAGCAGCTGACCCAGGTATCCTCAATGTGCCTTTTATTTTTGGAAAGAGTTAACCTAACCATGCATTCAACATTTCACATAAATTAGATTTTACCCCCAAAAACATAACAGACTTAGAACAGACTCCTTTTTTAAATTCTCATTTGCTGACTCAGGGTATCAGACAATGGGTGCGACCGGTGGTGAAGAAGTGGCTGAAGTGGATAGCTGTGCACCCAGCACCGGCGTCTCCAATGTGCCCTGTGCGCCATGAAACAATAACTCATCATTATTTTGGAACCTTGTGACACTCAGTCCAATTGCTTAACACCTTGAATGTGTCGCACATTGACAAATTGGGGCACTGCTAAAAGACTGTAATGTACTTAATTGAGACTAATTCACACCAATATTATGAAGCCTATAATTAAATGTACAGTAGATGCGTTATGGACAAACGATAGGCTTTCAAACTAAGCAAAAAAGACACCATTTTGTTTCACAGGGTTTTTTTTGTCATGGAATATTATTATTAGAGGGCTTTCTAATTTGATGTGGAGTAGGCCTGGAAATTAACAGAGTGTAAAGGCATTTTTGCTTAATTCCACTACCATCAAAGCCATTTCCCACTCTCTCCAAAATGTGCACATGCATGGGTTGAAGTTTTCGTAGCGGTACCACACATTCTCACGACAAGTGTTTTCATAAATCCAACAGTCTGCGTGGAGAGTGGCGCACTTTTCAGGCTGGTTTTGTGTGCACGCAATGGTTTATAAATTAGTCTCCTGGTCACTGGAGCTGGACTCGAACTGCCAACCTTGCGGTTGCTGGGCGGGAACTCAATCTCCAGTGCTACTGCCGCCCCAGCTAGATAAGGTGGAGTATCATCTCACTATGTTTGTATGAATTTGTGATTGTGTTGGAACTTGTCTGCATACAAAGTAAACAAAAACAATGTCAAAACAGTCCCTTAAGATCTACCTGTATTATTGGTGTCTTCAAGGAACAGTTTTGTCCCAATTTTGGGAGATTATGTTGTGTATTTTAAGAAAGGAGAAATAATTCATAGATAGTCTGTGTCCCATGCAACAGATTCAAAATTGCGTACATGCAATGTGTGTGTGTGTGTCTGTGTGTGTGTGTACTAGCTAATGGCCTTGGGTGCACTAGACTCAGAGTTTGTACAAGCCGTCTAGGATGAGATGGGATCCACTACAGGGACTCTACATCTACATCATTCAGAATAGCAGCATGCCTGCACTGCCAAGTACACATTCTGCAGAGGAGCACTCCATGTCCATGAACACACACACACACAATGAGGAGGCAGCACTGCAATTGAAAAGGTTTAAGTAAGGGAATCAAGATGGGTTTCCTGAAGAAAAAAAAGGTCCTGCACTCCATCAATAATTCATAGGCTTGGTTATTTACTTTCACTGGGGTGCTAACACCAGTTCATCGTTCCTACAGAACTAAGGCTGCATTTAAAAGAAAAAAGGAAAATGAAAGGAGAAGAGGAGAGGAGGAAAAAAGGCAAGGGGTTGTGCAGGATGAATGAAAATAGGATGGTGGCCATTTCTAAGACATAATATTTAATCACTCAGAGGATCACTCAAGCAGTGATTCTTCCAGCAGGCTCCAACTGCTCGCCTGCTCCCGCCCTGGGGGCAAGTCAGGCTTTATAATGGCATGCTATTTTCTGATATACGCACTATGAAATTATGTGATCCATATACCATGATATGATGCATGATGTCGCTGCATAAATGACATATTACATGCTACGCTCCACGGTGAAGTGTAGTGATAGAGGAGAGAGGTCTGACATGGACAGAAGCCACAACAGGATGGAAGAGGCAGGTATGGGAGCAGGCGATGTGGGGGTGAAGTAGAATAACAGTTTTTTAAACACTTGACTGGAGTCGAGTGTGTTGTGCCATGTTCAAGGGTCATCTCAACCAGACCTCCACTTTGTCCTAGTCAGGTTTCCCATATCTGCAGCACATTGGTGTCATCACTCTCCATTTCAGAGCCAGTCGTTCTGGTATGCTGTGACTGAACAACATGGAGCCTCACAACCCGAGCCAAACCACTGATTGATTGGTTGACTATGATGTGCTTGTGCATGACTGAATATAAGTCAGAGAGATTGTGTGTGTGTGTGTGTGTGTGTGTGGACATGCATGTGCAAGCCAGAGAGAAACTAAGACCGACAAGAGCAAAGTTTAAAGAGAGAACTTTAAATAATTGAGTCAATATGTATTTGGCTCTGTGTGATATTCCTGCATGAGCATGCGTATGAATGAGTGTGTTCAGTTTGTATCAGGGTGTGAATGTTTCCCATGCCAATCCCTGTGGCCGATTTAGACTGGGTACATTAATAAAATGGCTTTGGGAGTGGGATGGAGCAGAGCCATTGCGAATGAGCAACAGCCGAGCTTGACTGGTAATACTTTATCTCCCTTTAATAGAAAAGCCAGAGAATGGGACTGCTGTCGCACAGCACGACTCTAATCAAATCCCAGACTTCCACGGCTCTGTGCTCCACCAACAACCTGCAGGGACATTTTCTCACTCTATACCTCTGTTGACTCCACACATGCCTGTCCCACAAACAAATGCATAAGAACAGAGAAAATTAATCAGATCTGACTTTAGTAAGAGTCATGTCGCAGGCTTGCTCAACGATTGCAGCCTATTAATGGCTACCCAATCCACTTACTATCAGTGAATTAATACACAATGAACGTGAATGGCTCTGAAGAAACAGCAGTCAGGTTGTATTCACAGTAATGCAATGTACGTGCCTATGACCTAATGTGCCTTAACTACCATTCCTCCACTGCGAGGATCTTCATTATGACTGGAAACAATTAGTGGGAGCAACGTATGTAATGGGCTCTCAGCTTCCAACAGCACAGTCAATAGCCTGGAAATGGAAACTCTGCTCTAATCACTAATGAGAAAATTGTGGAGGGGCAAGAGGGAGGGAGAGAGTCACTGGGGAGCGGGGATAAGAGCCAGACCCTAATACAGTGGGCTGTAGGATAAAGGTAGTGTAATGTTAGACTATGAAACGAGAACTAAATCTTCTCGCTTTCATCATCACACCGTAGATCCAAATCATAATCAGATTCACTGGTTATCAAAAAGGTAATCGCCTCACTCATTGTTCTTCATCTGATCATGGACTCTGTTGGATATTTAAATATTATACATGACTTCTCTCTCACTAGCATATACCAATCATATCTCAAAGCTAAAGACGTCTCTTTGTTAGAGACGAACTGATTGTCAGACCTATGTCTGTTCTCAAATGTACATATGTCCCAGTAAGACAAAGACAGAATGTAAACTGCTATCTCAAAGAACATTTCTGACGTAAGCCCAAATGCGCACGATTCTTAAAGTCGTCAGCACATTCGTGGAATGGTCTGAACCGATAAGGAACACACAAGCCAAGCCAAGGACATTCATCTGCTGTTGTATATAAAAACTCTGTGATGCCTATGCAGAGTGTCTTTCTCTCTCTATTCCTCACTGCGTTGAGGGAGAGGACCCGTACGTACGAAATTCTTAATTCATGTCGATTTCTCATTAAAACCATTACTGCGATTGGCAGTAATAATCTAAACGGCTCTGAGATCTTGCATCCATCCTTTCATTCTTTTACATTTAACGAACATTCAACACAAGCCTCT
>OMOT01078067.1:0-10066 GCA_900312575.1 Acanthochaenus luetkenii
GCCGCCGCATTCTGGATGCGCTGTAGAGGTCGGATGGCAGATGCGGGTTGTCCAGCCAGAAGAGCGTTGCAGTAGTCTAGTCGGGAAATGTTTGGACCAGGAGTTGCGCCGCTTCTCTTGTAAGGAACAGGCGAATTCGGCGGATGTTGTACAGGGAGAACCTGCAGGAGCGGGTTGTTGCAGCAATGTTGGCGGAGTAGGACAGCTGGCTGTCCAGGATCACTCCGAGGCTCTTGGCAGTCAGTGAGGGCAGCACTGTGGTGTTCTCTATGGTGATGGAGAAGTCGGCGTGAGGAGTTTTTTCGGGGAGAAAGAGTAGCTCTGTCTTGTCAAGATTGAGCTTTAGGTGGTGCAGAGACATCCAGGCGCTGATGTCTTTAAGACATGCTGTGATGCGCCCCTCAATTTGCGTTTAATTACCAGACTTTCCCATTCAAGAACTCACATTGAGGGTGTTTTTCATTTTTAACATACTGTCTGAAGGATAAATCTTTTGCAACATGTATTTTACAATTTGTATTATTATAATGGGTGGTGCCAAATACCCTGTGTGGGAAATTGGTATCTCTCAACAAATCCCGTGTTTTTAACTTGTGAATCCGACTTAGAAGATGATATTTACTGTTTTTCAAATAGTGAACCCATAACTGCTCACATGTGATGTGAACAAAGCACCAGACTGTATCTTAATACAAAAGGTCTCGTTCAATGTCACAGTAGAACTAACATCACAATAGAATGAAACATACCTAAATATTGGTTCAAATAATTGAATTATTTTCTACTCTCTCCTCCCCTCCCATCCTCTCTCCCATCTTCCCATCCTCTCTCCCGTCTTCCCCTCCCATCCCGCACCTTATCTGATTTCCATTGAACTGTCTCCCTCGCCGCACCTTACCGCTTCACTTCATTTCCTTGCTCATCCTCTCCTTCCACCTCAACCTCTCAATGCTCTCTATGTGCTTTCCATCTTCTTCTTCTTCCTGAACTTCTCACTCTCTCCCGTGCCTCTCCCTCCCTCTTTCTCCTGTCCATCGCTCCCCGTACATTTCTCGCTTGCCTTCCTGCCTCTGTCACTATCCCATGTCTTGTTTCTGCTCCCATGTGTCTCTGTCTCTATTCCCCCTCTGCCTCTGTCTGTGCCTCTCTTCTCTCTCCAGATTGCGTCTAGCGCGGATGAACGAGGAGATGCGAGAGGCGGAGGCTCCCTTGGGCCAGCCAGGTCAATACCCCAGCGGCAGCCCTACTGAGCAGCAGTATAGGAAGTGCATCCAGGAATTCATCTGCCTCACCATAGACGAATGCTAGGGGTCGCCACTGTAGCCAAGAGCATAGCTTGTGTGCCCTATATGTATTCCTCCTCACTGGGAATCTAAAGTGATAGTGTAGACGAAGTTGCCCCTAGACACTGATCTCAGGTCCGTTTCACCTAATTTACTGTAGTGAGTGTTACCAGCGTTAAGCTGAATCCCAGATATAGGCTTATGGGCAACTTCTTGGGAACAGGGCATCTGAGGAGAGAGGAGCATCTTGTCGTAGGGACACCCATTATGGACTGTTCTGTCTCTTATTGACTCTGTGGTCACCACCTCCATTTTTCTTCATCACTACTACGTTTCTGCTTTGCCATTACTCCGTTTCACCTATGCTATGCTAGCTACATCACTCGCACAGTAAAATGACATCTGTTTTTTGGCTAATACATATTCTAATGAGTTTTGCTGACGATATGGTTCTCTTAACTAATGTGGTGTAACCCTTTCTGGGAGGGTGTGGGTTTACTGTTGGCTTGCCATTGCTAATAGCTCCTACCTCTGAAGAATCTCACTACATTAACCTCCCTACCCTTTATATCTATCCAGACCATTCATATTAGGAGATGTAGATATATTTAGGAGTTATATGGGTAATCTTTAAACTGTGTGCTGTGGTATGAGGTGAAAAAATAGTATTTGTTCCATTAATAAAAGAGGTGTTTTGAGAGTAGGGGAGGGAAATTTGGTGTAAAACTGTGACAAAAATACTCCAGGGCTTTTGGGGAAGAGACCAATGCCTGCTTTGTAAGATACTTTGAATATGTGAATGGATGAGTGAGTGAACTAGAGTGAACGAGTGGATGTGTCAAAGAATACTGAGAGACGGGAGTTAAATACTACGATATTATGATACGTTATGTAAAGAAAAAAGATAAACAACTGCACTTTTCCCATCTACAGTGTTATAATTTTGTTTTATTTTCAATCAAACAGTGTTAATTTTCTACACTTTGTCTTGTCTATCATCTGTGCGGTTTTTTTGGTGTGTTTTATATGTTTATCTCCCTGGAGGACTAGTGCAATGCATTCTTGGATGCAGTTTTCATCTGCGTTTCTGTTAATGGTCGTCTTTTCAATATCACAGCGTTCCTTATCATTACTAAAAGAACGTTTTTACAACATGTAACACTGAAAATAAATGTTGCCCTCGTCCCTTTAGAATGTCCTTATCTAGCTATGACTACAATATTAGGCATTTGAACACATTGAGATATTTTGGTGGTTTATCTATGGAAATTCTAGCGGCAGTGTATTCTGTTTTTACTTTATTAATTGCAGTCATTCAGTGTTTACTGATGATGATGATGATGGCAACTTTGATAAGTTACGCAGTTGATGTGCAGACAAACCTGTGCAGTCTGTGGACAGTGCAGTTATGGACTGTATGAAAACTGGATTTACATCTCACCCCAAAATGTTGCCCACTTCCATGTGGTTCTGTTCACTCCCCTTCACAGAACTGAGGTGACAGGGTATATAACCACATCTCCACCTTGTTGTACATACCCATCCATGTTACGATATCTGTGGTGAGATGACTGAGCACATCAGATAGAACAACCTTTTTGAATGGAGTTTACATGTTAGTGGGGTCAAAGGACTGATATACCTGGCCGGTGCTTTTATTCTGCATGCTTTGCCAGAATTGTTTTTGAGAATGTCAACAATATCTGCATTCTGAGCATGATCAAATATTGTTCTATAGTTTTATCTTGTCGTGGAGTCCTGTAGAAAAAGCATGACCCACCATGACTCCTCTGGTGTCAGAAATGTCTTTCTTTTTTCTTTTCTTTTTTTACATTTTTGCATCCTTCCATCCACAGACCAAATCTGTGGTGGCTTTCTTCTTTACTGTCATTTTTTCCACCAAAGCTTAAAAATACAAACTGCAGTTTGGCCTTATTCTAGTATATTAAACTGTGTATGAACCCATGGAAAAGTATTGAAAGTACACAATAGTACTGTGTAGGTACTTGATGAAAATCTCCCTTTTACATAATGTACTTACGACACGCCATTCAAATGGCTTCATTAAAATTGTGTTGTTACACCGTTGTAAGTACATTACGTATTAGAGAGATTTTCTTACCTACACAGTAATGTTGTGTATTTACAATACATAGGTTAATACACTGGAATAAGGCCATTGTACAGTTAAATGTTACCACTGCTTTCTTTTCACTGTAGATTTCACAGAGGAATTAATTTTCTATGTTGTGGTTTTATTTTCCTCTGCCAAAGACTTTTGAAAGGGAAAGTGTCAAACGTTGTATGATGTCACCTTTTTCTGAAAATGTTCAGAGTAGATACAACATAGTCTTACCATGCTTTGTGGAGTGACAGAGTGGTAGAAACACTGTTGGTGTTCTCAAATGTTCAAAAGAGGTTAAAGGAACACAGAAATATGACTGACTTGAGAGATTTTGATATGGCAGGTGATATTCTGCATCGGCTTAGTGTACCGCAAGTAGATTCAATCTTGGGGGTGACGAGAAGCTACTGTGACCAAACTGTCGAGGGCACTTGCCCTAGCTGAAGTATTAAGTGTTGTGTCTATTGGTGTGTGTATTAACATAGGAATGGTAAAGAGTGCTTATAAAAGCAAACATGCTGTAAATAGTACGCTTGTGCATTTGAACTCAACTCCAACTGCCTGCCTCTCAGCATTCAACCATGGATCCTGACTGTCTCATCTGTTTTATGTATGTCTTTATATTCTCTTCCAAAACAATGTCAGACTACAGAACAGCCAGATGGTTCTACTTGGAGACATCCTTCTGTTCACTGACATTTGAATATATTTGGCATACTGTCGTCCTTGTCTTTAGAAGCACTGAGGGGAAAAAAACAAAATGCATAAAATAAAACGGAGAAACTCTTGATTAACTAACCCTGCTCCCTGCTTGTTGCTCTCATTTATGTTTCCCGTCGCATCTCTTGTTGACTACATTCTACCAACATTTCTGTAATGTTTTTAAATGGTCAACAAACAAAAAAGACACTTTTTAAAGACAATTGCTCTGGATTATTAATTGGTAAAATGGAAATTTGTGGAAACATTGCCAAATGTTGGGAGAATTATTTTGGGGGATCTGGTATCTCTTTTGGTCTATAACAAACTGTTGGGTAGCACTTGGCTTATTCAAAGCAGTAAAAGTATTACCCTCATGATAACAAATATAAAAGTCCAGACACTTGCACGTCAGGTGGCTTCAAGCTTGGAATTCACTTCAATCAATGTCAACACAATACACTTTTGTGTGCACTAATAGTGTTAAGGATCTTTATTTTATGCACATCAAATTGTTTTAGGTTTTAGTCTGCGGCAGCAACAGACTGCCATGTACGTGATCTCACAAACCATCACTGAAAGAATTCTCACACATCTGAAATGTCTGGATGTGTTATTCTTCACCTCACACCGTAGAAAAACAGCAAATGTCCAAATGGGAAAACAAAAAGTGACTGACATATCATTGCTTCTGTTGCTACAGGGGTTTCCACGGGCAGCAGGAGGGTAAAACCAAAGGATGTTCGGGATAGAGTGAGTGAAGCATCCTGGGCCGCCTTACTATGGGATTAATGTGATACTCTCTCTCGTTCTCTCTCTCTCTTATCTGCTCTGGTGGTTGGTGTTGGTGTTTTTTCAGGATGTCTTTGTCTTTTACTCTCTCACACACCGGGAAAATATCTGGAGCTGTCTTGTCTGTTTTTTAAATATCTTTTGGGAAATTAGGTATTCCGAATTTGATGTCTTTAAGTCTGTCATATTCAGCATTAAATATGTCCTAAGATGGATACTCATCTGCAATTCAGCAATCACATACGTTATATGCAGAAATCTTGTCCATAATCTGGAAAAAGTTGTTTCTATTCGTACTTTACAAAAATCTCTTTTGCACAAGCATACAATGAGGAGACATACTTGGGTGAGCATAGCACACCAAGCTCCATATTATGAAATGTGGATCAGAATTATTAATTATATGTTGAGCATATATAAAGACAGTTATCACTTCATAGTGAGTTGAATATAAGAGAAAATATCGTACCCAGGATCACGTAGGAGTGAAATGGACAGGATGCTCACCACTCTTTCCCTGAGTTCTTAATTTTCTATTCTGGGGTCATTTGCAGTCAAGCAGTTTACTGTAAGGTTGTGCCATCTAGAAGAGTACTTTAATGACAACAACAAAGTATCAAATACAATTTAAGCTTCAAGTAGAGCTTTTTACCAATAGTTGTCATCTACAAAGAAAAATGCTTTGTAGAAGAACAAGGCACTTTGAATAAGAAGAGTGGTCTGGTTAGACCTTGCAGCTATGTGCCACATAACTAGACTGGGGAATTCCACTTCATCCAGAGACTGCTTTTCCAGCAGTGGGGGACTTTTCTTTCATGGGGTCATATAGCAGAGGTTTATTACTGGGGATTAAAATACAAATGCAGGTTATTGGAGACTCCAATAGGCCTATTTGCTGGTTTATGGCCTGTATGTTTTGTTAGAGAAGAAAAGGCTCATCGTGTTGTCACTGACGTAAATGCAAAAGGCAAACAAAACCAGCAGACTGGACACCACAGTCTCCAAAGTGCCCTGCAATGGGACAAAATCCCTTAGTGGTGACTTCAGTATCCCTTATTGCAGGTGACATCTCCTGTGTTGGCGTCTTTCGCGAGTTTTCTCTCCTTGCGTCGTCTCCCCAGCCCGAGAAGTTGAGGGGAAGGAGTATACGATTCAGCCACTGCCAGAAGTCATAGTGGCCACTGACCACCTCTTCAGCTACGTGGTCAAAACAGAAGAAGACTTCTCCTCGCTGTAGTCTTAAAAGAGACAACTTGACTGCAGGTTTCTATACTGCAAGCTGCAGGCTCACAGGCATGTAATTGTCCATATCTGCTGTTATAGCCACCAATTAATGTTAATATGTTTCATTAGAATATGTTTAAGATGATTAACGTAGGCCATCTCAAAATGTTAGCTGCATAGTTTAAATGTTTGTCCTTTTTTCAGCCTTATTTCAGTTGACTTGACACCAATTTTGGTAATTGGTGGCAGCAATGAATTAACAACAGAAATAGTTGCAGCAATGGTAAATTATCTTTAATTACTATATTTTTCGGATAGCATCTGACATCTTGCCAAATTGTTTGTAGTGTTTTTGTCAGTTGCAACCACATGTACGTATATTGTGAATTTATTTTCAAATGATTTTTGCAAATGGCGTAATAAAAAAATGAAATTTTGAAAACTTTGCGTTGCATTCTGTTTTTGAACTTTTGGCAAAAAAATGAGCAGCTAGCTTAAATTCAAGGCCAATTTTAAAATGCTGATGGGAGAAGATGGTTGCAGAGAAAGTCCTCAGAAGACATTAATGGACCTCATTCTGGAACATTTTTTATTAAGTGTCTTCTTAAATATCTTCTGATGAACTTTGTAAGAACAAATCTAAGAAACAGCTCCTCCGGATTCATGAACACATGGAAATGTGTTCTTAACCCTCCAAGCTGTTCTCAACTGCATGGAACTTGAATTGACATACAGAAACGCCTCGCCAGCTCCTTATGAGGGCATGAAAACAGGTTCTATTTGTCACATGCAGCGTCACCAGTAAGATGAGCAGTGGAATGTTTCTCCACTGGCTCTTACATTGTCACACTAAGAAAGGTAAAGAAATAAAACCAACAATAAGAAAAGAACAAGACAGTACATGGACTATTAATACTAGAGTGACCAACTTTTACCTGGACATGTCATGTCCTCTTTTACCTGGACTTTATTAAACTATTCTGTGATTCCATTGATTGTTGCTCAGTTAGATCTAGTTGGCTCCTTTTCTCTTTATTAGATATTTTTAGTATAGCACTCTTTCAAAGACTTTCATGCTCATTTGATGAGCAATAGGAAACTGCTGGGAAAGATCAGCTCTTCAGACAAATATGGACGGGCAGACAAGACTGAAGAAAACTGAAGATGTCGAATTATTCTTTTCTTTTTAAATACATGAGTAGGCTCTACTTGTGGATCTTGATAGGTCCTGTCTATATTATGGAGGCCCATGATATGATATATTTTAGTTATGGATGTTCACATGTTTATTTACAGAAAGTAGATGTGTCCATTCTATTCCATCCACTATGTCTATATCCACGAGACTGAGTTTAGTGCTTATTTATTCATTCGCTGCCATTTGGAGTGTTCGTGTAGTTATTTTATTTATGTCGTCACGATGCGTCGTAGAATCATGACTATAATGTGAAACGTAATGATACGTAATGATACAAATATTTTGTATTATTATAAGTATCTAAATCCGAGGATGTCTGTAGAATTGATGTGAACGCATGATTTCTCACAACTTCAGCCCTTAAGAACACGGCGCACTCCAGTCTTCTTCATAGAAGAAGAGGACGACCGGAAGTGCTACTTATTTGCTCCTGCTGGCGATAGCTAACGTTACGTCGGTGTCATCGTCGTCTTCATCGCTTTTGGGTTTGACAACGGAAACAACAGCCTCATCGGGTCTAGCCACGAATAGCTCATTTCAGCTGGGTCTCTAAGTGAGGTATGTAGCTACATGCCGTCTAGTACGTATGCGCAAAAGATTTGTGGGTCATTTCCCATTGGTAATAGGACTGTTCGAGCTAGTTGGTAGGTAGCTCAACATAGCTGTGGCCTAAGTTAGCCGGCTCGCTGGATAATAAACACAGTCAGGACTAATACTAGCTGCTAGAACAGCTGTAACCCGCTATCTAGTTAGCCTGACTGACATTATCTTATGCAATTTGAAAAAAAGTGTCAACCACTTTAAGTGACGTTTTCTGTCTTTGAAAGTTGGTGTCCAGTGTTCGTTTAGTCGGCGGCTCAGTAGCAAACTAAGTAGCCTGTGATACCAATGTCTACGCGTAGTTAGCCGGCGAGCTAACGTTAGCTAGCTTGCGAACTAGTGGATCAAACGTCAGGTTACATAGCCGACTGGGTAGCCGTAAGGTAGTAAGTTATTGTTTACTACAAGGAAGTGACGACTGACACATTATAACGTTTACTTCAAAAGTAACTCATAGCATTATATTATAAGCCAGCCATATGTTGGTGGGAGTAGCTACAGGATAGTGGTACAGGTTGTAATGGCGTTGTCTTGGGTGCACTGAGTCTATAGTTACCACTGCACCATTTGCAGTAGACTTTGCTGTAGGTTATGTTGGCAGAATATATATCACCTGGGATGCAGGAGGCATTCATATTGATGCGTCATGTCACTGTTCCATCCTGTAGATCAAATGTGAATTAAGATGGGTCCAACCTGGTTTGGTTTTGTGTGTCCCCTACGTCCTTAGATGAACAACAACGGGAATAAGAGAGCTCCGACCACAGCCACTCAGCGACTGAAGCAGGATTACCTCAGGATAAAGAAAGACCCTGTGCCTTACATCTGTGCAGAACCTCTCCCCTCCAACATCCTAGAATGGTACGGTCTCCATTCTTGCAAGGCCTCAGCAAGAAATCATTACCAAGTCTAATGCAGGTTATGTTTCAGTGCTCTAGCCTTGGACTGTTTTATATAAACAGCAGTTAGCCCAACCACCAGTTCTGGGGACTTTGTCACTAGGTCACCTTTAAATATTGAATGGACTCTCAAGCAAATGGATTGGCTATGCATCATTACACAAACCTCAAATTTGATGCATTCTGCTTGTCTCTGAGGCATGTTTGAAAATCAAATATGTGCGTACTGGTTATTGTGTTAGACTCATTGATTCCTAACAAACCTACCTATCCTAGTTGTCTCTGGTTTTGTATGTTGAATGTACTGTATAGTCCATAGCTTCTGCTAGGAAATGTATTGCTGGGGAGCAATTTGTTTGTCAGACTAATACAGGGCTCGAAATTAACCTTTTTCACTTGGTAGCACTGGTGCTCCCAACTTCAAAAGTTAGGAGCACCAGCCCAAAATTAGGAGGCCAACATATGCAAAACATTTTTTATTATAAAAAACAACATAACAGTACGGCTTACAAGTAACAAAAAACAGTGAAAGTAGCCTTAAAAACGCATGATAGGCCACAACTGGGGCTTTACTCAATATCCTGGCTCTCTGTCCCTCTTCCATCCATCTCTTCACTGAGACCGCAGCATCCAACGTCTCCAGAGGAGGATCCCCTACACTGATTCAAATCAGATTGTCAACCGTGTTGGGGTTTAATGCAGATCTGATGTCCGATTTGATGCGCTTTAGTGTGGAGAACCCCGTCTCACACTGCGCCGACGACACAGGCAGGACCAACATGATCCTTACTAGATGAAGGATGTTCTGAAGTTAAAATAATGTTAATATCATTATCAGGGTAGAAGTTTTCAGTGGCAGCATAACAATACAGCCATTTCTTAATGAAATACAATCCAACTGTAACTGGTTGGTTTTTGTATGGTTGGACTTTTAAGACAAACATTCAGAAGAAGATATTTTGATTAATAATTTCCATTTTGTACCTTTCCAGTACAGCCTGAAAATGGTCCAACAAGAAGTGGACCTCCACAGCTCCATAACATGCTATTGACTTACAAATCACCAACTCCCAAGAATCGATTCTTACGTTAGACATTTTGTTGACAAAATGTCTGTTTGTCGGCGGTCCAGCAGAGGACGGCCTTCACCTTCACCCTCTCATGTCAATAAAGCATTTTGGCCTGTTCAGTGTTGGTGGAGGTTTTTGCTCCCCGAGTGCCTTCTGGTTTATTTATAAATGAAGTT
>OMOT01078069.1:0-15909 GCA_900312575.1 Acanthochaenus luetkenii
CTCACGCGACCCACCACGTCTCCTATCGATCGCCATATATTGCGCTCATTTATTTGTTGACTCGTTTGAGCAGGGATGCAGAGGTCCCCTGGGGAGTATCGGCGTCCTCCATCTTACTGTCAAACCGGAAGCAGGTCGACTTTCCCCAAACGTCTGCTTGACTCTTTAGGTGGCCCGTCGGAGAGCAGACCGGAGCCCGAGCTCCAGGCCTACAGGAACATTTAGAAGGCGAACATCGAAACACATTACAGTACAATCAGGTCCCTGTAAACTCACGACTGGACTGTAAACCCCAGTAGGAATATTGCCTTTTCATCCATTTCGTTGATACAAAATAACTTTGAGGTTTTTCTTGGTGAATTACCTCAAATCAATAACTCGCTTAATTTCGCACCTGCCTGTTGGAAAAAGACTTGAGCACGTGGTGCAGAAGGCTATTGGATCTTTTGATGCAATTAAGACGGTTCAGCCTTTTCAAATAATGAAAGCCTTTAGCATTCAGTGATGGCAGTGCAGATATAGTTGTAAATACTATGGGGATACTATTGGGATATCGCGTTTAGCTTTGGCGTCAATAAGATGATGATGATGATGATGATGATGATGGTGATGATACTCAGCAGTGAGCTCAGCAATTGAGTCTCCTCCCCCAAAACAGTGGAATGAAGAGTCCATCTTTTGCATCTCAGCAACTCTGCCATAGAAGTTTTCATTTGGTGAGGAGGACATTTGCCCAACTATGGAAAAATGCTTCATCGTTTTCAGTTAGAGAGAAAGCCTCACTTTCTGAGAGCTAAGCAGCGGAGAGTATTCATTCACCGCCGAGCATCGGAAGTTGTGTCCAATAAGTTATATAAGAATAGAGTAAACTAATGCATAACATTAGTGTATAACAATAGTCAACATGTAGCATTAGCCAGGCCATGAGTACCACCACTAAGTCCAGTATGCAGAGTATTACGTCACTACAGGTCTTGCCTGCTGTCCTGTCCTAAAGAAACTTGTATGCCAGTGCCATCTGCTGGTCTATGGGTTTTTGGGGGAAAGACCATCGTTCCAGCCAAAGAGGACGACATTTTATTATCTTCTCAAGTATTGTACCACCATAGAAGGTTTCACATGATTATTATTGATTATCAAAAGCTTCTGATAACTTGGAATAACGGGTCAGAGGTTGATGTGCATAACACTCCTTTTATTCATTCAGTGTGTTCCAAACAAATTTGAAATACATATATTATAATTCATCTTCTTTAGAGATTACATTTCAGTAACAGTTTACATTCATTTGCCTGCCAAAGGCTACTAAAGTGTCCCCAAGTAAACATCTGTTTAAAAGAAGAGGTAAAGACAATGATTCAAGAGGATGAAAAAATGCTAGAGATCAATGAGGAACTTAATTCATCAGATGATAGCTACTGATTGCTCTCACCTCACTTTTCAGCGGTTAATGGAAGAAGAAAAAGGCAAAATAAACGTCTTTGCCCCTTCTTTTCTATAACCAGTGGAAGTATCAGTGCATTCTGAATACTATTTCATTTGATACAATAAAGCTAGCAAACAGTTCAAATCAAATATTTAAATATTGAGTCAGCAGCAGTGTCAAGAATGGTCACCTAGAAAATCAGATGCCCTGAGAAGTAACTGTCTTTGGTCAAGCCGTTGCCACCATAGTTTGCCACCAAACAGACCTGGTCTCCCTTGTCCAGCTGGATATAAGTCCCTCCAGTGGCTGTGATGTAGCCCTTCTGTTGGGTGGTGAAGGAGTGTAGCACCAGTTTCCCGTTACGCAGCAGGTCCAAGTTGGCAGTGTTCTGGTAGATAGTGCAGTGAAATTCAAACTCATAGACACCTGACTGATTACAGGTAAACAGCCCCGTCTTGGTGTTATAGCTGTTCTGTCCATTGTAGATGACATCACGGAAGGGGATGGGCTGGCCTGCCTTGGGGTAGTTATTGCCAAGTCGCACAGCGAAAGCAACTGCTGTCAGGCCGGTGCCCGGAGGTCCCGGGGGGCCAGTCAGCCCACGTGGCCCCCTTGGGCCTGGGTGATAAAAGACATGGTTATTTACAGTTACTTCATATTTTTCATTTTATTTATAATTACTCCAATCACTGTGAGATTTAGAAACATTATTTATTACTTACATTACTAGCAAATCCATTCGTATATTTGTGAGGAACATTAAAGTGAGCTCTAGTTTTACCCTTTGGTCCTGGGAATCCACGTGGCCCATTTGCTCCTTTAGGGTTTCCATAACCTTTTTCGTAGAGAAAATGACAGGGAAAAATCAGTATCTCAAAAAACAATTGGCGTTGGTTGCCTTCAGTCATATCGGTCGGTTATGTCTTCGGGGTTAAGGACATCCACTCACCACTTTCGGCCCAAGGACTGAGGTCAAAGACAGGGATGTCCTTGCACTTGGTGTAACCAGACCCTCGAGGACGGTACTGGAAGGGTTTCTTTGGCACTTCGGTGATACCAGTGTTGTCACAGATGATGCGTGCAAAAGATGTCTTCCTTAGGGACTCCTTCTGGTTCTCGGTGAAGACTCCATAGCTCTCCCACCAGAGTCTGACATGGACAGTTTGTTAACATTTGGAGGCCCTTTGAATGTACAAGTGTGACTAATGCAGGTATCTGTACTATAATACATATCTGTCAACTATGTCATTTCAGGCGGGCCTCCTCTCTGCTTACCTGTCTCCCTGGCGGATCCTCTGGAACTGAGTGGCAATAAGGCAGGCGAACAAGGGCCCCACCCGGCCTCCACGGACAAAGGGCTCAGCCACTCCCGCCAGCCACACATCGATGTTGTCGGGTGTGCCATAGAGCTTCAGCAGGCTCTTGGCCAGATTAGCGTTGTTCAGAACCTTAGCCAGCTGTTTCACATTTCTGGGTTGTGACAGCCCACAGAACTTTCGCCATTTGTTGTAGCCTACACAGGAGAACATCGTGTGAAATTGTTGCACACGTGAAGATATTGTACGACATTGAAATCTGTAAAGTCTTGTACCGTCAGATATGCAGGCTAACTAACAGATAGAAAGAATATAGGCTAATAGAAAGACCAAAACAGGGGCATACCAGGGAGTCCATGGTCTCTGCCTCTCTGCAGGTTGAGAGCTGCAAGATCTAAGGCCAATTTAGTGGAGAATTCAAACAGCCTTTCTCTCAGCTCATCGGGCATCATGTGGTCCTGTGTATTCAGCTTGGCCTTGCGACCCACCAGCCCCCTCAGGATTGGGTCCAAACCACCTGAGGAGCAAAATACAGTAAATAGCAACAGTTAGCACTGGGCGTGTTTTTTTACTTTAATTTAGGTCAATTTAATTAATCCTCCGGTAAGATGAATGCTAAAATGATAAAGGTCTTGGCCATACCTTCAAAGATGACCCTCCATGGTGTGAAGAAGGCTGTGTGCAGCAGTGGGCTGGGGAACTTGGGGTGTTCCTTGTACTGCTCATCGAGACGGAATACGAAAGGCTGAATCATCAGGTGAGCGAATCGGTAGGCGGCTGTGGCGAACACATTGGAGATGCTGGGGTCCACGTCCTTATCATAGCCAGGGTAATTGGACAGCTGCTTGGCAATGAAGTCTGGGCCCACAATGTGGAGCAGGTAGTCTTTGAAAGTGATGACCTGAGAGAGGAAAGGAATGAGCGACAGTTGAGTCAACTGCGCGTGTGGACATGCCACTTCATCACTTCAACCATGAACGTGAGATCTCTGTTATGTGTGCCGCTCATGCCGTCTCTAACCTGAAAGTATGCTCCCATGATCTTTCGCGCCTCCTGGTAGAGTCTTTCTCCACTCCAATGGGAATTGAGCTTGGCCAGGGCACGTGCCAGACGGTTGTGCTCGCGCAGCATCAGTGTGTGCAAGGAGGTCAGCGCAATGTGCTCGTTGGAACGCTCATCACCTGGGAGACGGCAACAGGAGGCGGCGTTTAATAATGATGCCTTGTAAGCTGTGGTAACCATGACAACCATCGTGTGTCATCAAATGTGTTGGCCAGGGCACCCTTGGAAAATAAATCTGATCTCTCTGAAACTAAGTTAGTTATGTAATGGTTAAATAAGATTACAAATGTGCTGTCAGCACCACATGATGCACCACATGATGCTTGCAGTAAGCCTTTTTACATCAGCTAGTTTGTTTCCACTCACCAGCCACGAAGCAGGGCACCTCCTTGGCATTGCTATCATTAGTAATACGGGCTCGGCTGGCACACATGTTGGCAGCCATAGTGCTGAAGGGCAGGAGTTCACGGCCGTTGTCGGTGTATTCGGTATTGACCCTCAACAGGCCCTTGTCACTGGTGAGGTCGCGGAGGTTGCGAGCTTTGACGTCCTCTGCGCCGTAAACCTGGCCTCCATCGATGAAAGCTGTAAGGGAGTTCATCTGCTGACGCACATTGCTTGCACCGAAGATGTGGCCTGTGTTGCCAGAGCCGCACGCTGCCGCTGAGCGGAAGAAGGGGATGCACTGATCTGAGTTCACGCCAAAGCGGGGATCGTTCTTGGGCATCTGTATTAAGATGACAAGTAATGGTTAGCGTTCAGTGTGTGTGCATTACGTGCGTTTATGTATTTACTTGTGTGATGCTATGATCCTGACCGTGATGGGGAAACAGGGCTCTGTACGATCACAGCTCTCGTCACAGTCAATGCCGCTGTTGTATGAGCGGATGACGGGAGAGTGAGGGGTGAAGGTCAGGTCGTGGTCGGTCCACTGACCAAAGATAGTGACCATGTGGGTATAGAGAGTGTCACTCTCTATTTCAGAATTGGAGGTGCTCAGAATACGGTTGGACACTTCCCTTACCTACAGTGGGGAGAGGTATGCAGACAGTGAGCACCTTGGTGAGAGTGATATATACAACTACCATTATCTAGCTACCAAAACACTGTTTTGTTCCATTCACTACGGAGAAAATAGATGAAGTATTACTGCAATGTGCTGACTAAATGATAAAAACATTTTTTTAGAGGAAGTCTTCTTGTAAGCCCTCTCAGATTTCTTATCTTCCCTGTACATTTACTCTCAATTCTACTTTCTCAATTCTACTAATTTGTTGCAACATCCTTTTAGTTGACACAATCCTGCAGATTCATGTGCTAAGACTAAACTAAATGCTACATGCTAAGTGTTACATGCAATCGAGTAGCCAATAAGGATGATATTCTGATGTATAGTACCAGGGGAAGCATTTGCTTGTTGACTTCTATCATAGGGTCCCAGCCTTTGGGCAGAGAGATGTCATCCTGGTATTCAGATGGTAGCCAGCGGGTGAAAGGTGTGTTGGAGGACCCTCTGCGGGGGTATTTCCTAAAGAAGATAGTTATCAATTAATTATTAATAATTTTCTCTCCTTGTCTACACTCTTGATCATCTTTACTTGACACTAAAGGATGACTGTACTGAGCTTTGGTGACAGTTTTAGAGATTTGACTATCAATATTTCTAAAAAGGAAAGTGGGCAGTCCACACCCATTTTTAGTATCTTTATTTAAGCAGTGGGAAAGTAGAGAGGGATACAGAGTAGAGTAAAGGAGGGAAAGCTCTTGCGATATTTTACTCTAGGCCAGTGGAGGCACATGTGTGACTCCAGGAGTAAGGAACTTAAGGATTCAACTATCATATCATATATCATACAGTAATGCTTAAATCGCTGCTTGCCAGCTGTCACACCTGTTGTTGCAGGCACTGGTAGCAGTGCGAAACTTGTTTATATTGGGAGTCGTCTTGCACGAAGGGACGCGATCTCTGGCAGAGCAGCCTGTCAGATCAGCAATGACCTTCAGTTCCTCCTCAGAGATCAGATCTGATTAACAGGGGCAAAGAATCAGCAAATTATCTTTATCTGACTTGTCAATGCCAGTACGGACAAACGGAAACAACCGAAGGACATACCTGTGGCATTGATGGAGCGCTTTTCAATGTGGTGACTGCTGAGAGACCTCTTCTGGATCAGTTTAATGGCATGCTCCATATAGTCAGCAGAACGCACCGCTAAGCGTGTGACCCCTGAAGGCTGCTTCATCAGCCGTAGGATGTCTGAAGGCGTGGCTGCATGCCTCTGCACACGTGATATGGTCCTGTATTGTGTAAGGAGAACAAAGTCACTGCTTGAGATGCTTGATAAGCAGTATTCCTTAAATTGCAGTACATGATCTAATGCAGAGCTGTATTCTTTGCATCCAGGCTGTGAGCTCATATATTCTATTACTGCACAACATTCAGCCACACTATCTAGATAGTCCAATGTTGATACTCAACGTCCTATCAAGTGACTATAATGTGTCACTACAAAGTCTATTGAGATTCAAGTGGTAGGCTCATAATTGTGTGAAAAGGGTCTATACATATTCAATGTCTGCACTAGGGTTAATCTTAGGGTTGGGTTTAATGTTAGAAATAGGGCCAGGTTAGGGTTGGGTTTAGGGTTAGGCCACAGAATTTTAATTGGATAGAACAGACTTTCCCGTTCAAATCAACGTTCCGTTGGGCTAACTTCCGTATGAACCGACTTACGGCAAGTCGCTGAAGCAAGAGGGTTTGCAGCAACGACCAGAAGCAATGGAAAACTGGCATCTTGCTCCATCCATGTGGCGATGCACCAAATAGGCAAGTGATACTTCTACTGTTTGTCACTTGATAGTTAGTTGAACATCAACATTGGACAATGCAAGTGCTACCAAACATTCTGATCTCTTCCACCAGTTCAACAGTTTTGTACACTCACTTTTTTCTGGAGTAGTCATAATCCATGTCCACTTTGACCCTGGCTTCATTCACAGCATTTTTAATGAAATCCCTGTCCAAGCTTGATTCTGAAGGGGGGGGGAAAACAAGTATTTCAGTCAATCTGTTCTCTGCTGCTAAGCAATCCAGTTATAGTGCAACATGTTTTGTGGTTCAATATGTTCTATTTTATTTATGTATTTGTATTTGTATATTATTTTATAATGCTTTTGTGAGTGTATTATATGTGGGTTTCTCTACTTATATGATGAATTTATGTATGTGAATTGGTGTGCAATTTCAGTCTGTGACTGCGAAGCACTAATAAACTACTACTACTACTACTCAATTGTAATACTGCTATTTTTGGTCAGTACATTAGTGACATTTGCATTGTTATTTTCAGTTTTCATACATATGTGCAATGTTAATCCATGAATTATAGCATATTACAAAACTTCATTTGTAATGTTACCACTCTAGAATAAAATATAAACTCATACATTTCTCTGTGATCTGATGTATCTATTCATAATCCGAAGAAAATAAAGAAAATATAATAAAACGGTAGTAGGATTGGGTCATTTTTTTATATTTACGATAATAATTAGTGCCTCTAAAACAATTCCAGCAATTAAAACAATAAGATGACATAGCTAGGACTCACCAGCATTCACCTGGCTCTGCAAACACAGATACAGACCGACAGAGAGCAGGCACAGAAAACCCTTCATCTCTGAAAAACACAAACATTGTGTCCCGTCATACACACACATGGCCATGTCAAATAACATGAAACCAATATAATACTGAATATATCTCAATGTTTTTCCTATAGAGATTAAAAAAGTAATAATACAGTATATAACCAATTATAGTTGCTTAATTGTAAGAGATTGTGTTGAACACGTTAAGTTTGTTGTTGTACTTGTGAAAATGTTACCCCAGGCAAATTAGAAGTATACTGAAACAAAAATGCAAATACACTAATCTTGAGCTACAAACAAAAATAAAAACTACATGGAAGGTTGAAAGTTAGGCAAGAAACGCTGAAACAGCTAGAGCCCATGTCCACTGTACCTGTGATGTCCTGCAGCTTCAAAGCTGTTCTTCCAGAGGCAGTCAAAGCTCAATGTGCCTTGCAATGCTGTAATCATTGGTCAATATATACACTGTCCTGACATGGGCAGGAGACTCCCCGCTGTGACGCTACAATGAACATTCCTCTGCCACTCAGACAAATGAGACAATGAATGCATTTCCTTCTTCCTAGTTCCTCCGCCTACATCTGGTGTATCCCTGTTGAGCAGGTTCATGCCACTGGAAACAATAACCCTGGCATGCAGCCTACAAACAAAATGTTGTCTCTCTTAAATGGCTCCAGATTTCACCCACTGTGCCTTTCCTGCTATGTGTGAGAATTCTGATCCACTGAGCTGTTTTGAACTAATCTCTCCCACATTTGATCGAAGATTAATTCCTCTACCTTCCAGTCAGAAGACCCCATCTTTGTTAGATGTCGTCCCTACAGCCTTGTTTAAGGAGGCTCTTGACACTGACATCTCCAAACCTTTTGGAGGTTAACCTCCATACCGTATTTTAAAAAAACATTCTTTCTTTTTTTTATCGGATGCAGTATGCTATTTTCATCTAAATATAACTGGTTTGATTTAGGGTAAAGCATTCCTTTAACGCTATACAGGCCGCCTGGACAGCTATCTTTATTTCTTCCAGAATTCTCGGAACTAACCTCACTTATGGTTGTCTGAGCGTGTGATCTCTTTTGATCCATATAGTCCGGGTAATTCCGTAGATTAAATGGTTGATGCATTTAATAGTAATCTGGCTAATGCACTAGATAAAGTAGCTCCACTCAGGGCTAAAAAGAAAACATCACAAGACTTTGCAGAGCAGCCGAAAGAAACTGGAGGAAAACTAGACTTGAGGTACACCGTAGAATTTACAAGGATTCCATGGTCACTTAGTCCATAGTCTGCCAGGAGGACTCATTTCTCAAAGATTATTGCAGAGAATGGTAAGAAACTCTAGAATATTGTTTTCCACTATTAACCTACTGCCAAATCCTGTCCCGGCCCCTGATTTTCTCAGCCAAGTCTGTACTGAAATATATTTCAATAACAAAACTACAACTATCAGAGCTGGTATTGTTACAAACTTGACTGAACTCTATTGTCAACCCTCCTGAATAATTTCACTCTTAACGGCTTAGGCCCGGCCAATATTGCAGATTCTTTACTACCGCGCGTCCCTGCACGAGCCCTCGGGTTGGTCTGTTGACCTCACGACCGCCGTCATAAAAAGATTGGGGACGCAGCTTTCTTCAATTATGCCGCCAAACTGTGGAACACTTTACCAACAGCTATCAAACAGACGAGTTCATTGAGCTCCTTCATAAGCTTTTGTACTTCGCTTTTAATTAACGTCGCCTTTTTTTTTTTATTGTTCGAACCTTCAACAACCTTCAAGATTGGAAATCACAGATAAACCCTCATGTAAAGCCCTTTGATTTGCTTCAGAACTATCTGAGGAGATTAGGCCACGTCAGCCTAATCGTCATTCTTTAAAATACAATTCAACAATACATATAGTTTTACTAGCTTGTTTTTGCTTGTTGATATGGAGTTGCTTTTAATTTGTATTTCTTTACTATTATCTTTTATTTCATTCTCTTTCCTTCACTTTTTAATAATACTGTATTTTACTAATTGCTTTTCTCACATCATTTCTTCAACTGTTCCTTAACCTATGCAATTTTAAAAAATGAGGACAAGCTAAAATTACCAACAATGTAAATAACAAAGAATACGTATAATGCCCAGAACTTCCTGGTTTGGAAGGATTTTTCAGATTTTTTGACTGGCTCGTTGATGCTTTCAACACCTGTGGTTTGCGTGACAAGTCAAATAAATTAAAGCAACTTCCTCCAAGAACACAAAAATCACAGAAGCCTTTTACATTCTCCTTCGTTGCCAAAATACACACACATGGATTCACAAGCAATGACTGGGGACATATGTCCCACCATGAGGACGACATGGTCTTTGTTTTTTGGTGTTAGAAACACATACATCTTGAATGCTTTACACTCTTTATAACTCTAACTATGTATTAAGCTTATGTTGTTGGTGGCCTATTTCTGTTAACTTAGACAAACATATTGTCCACCCTTTACAATGTTGCTGTACTTCAAAACATGGGTGTGAATATGATTGTTTTATCAGGAGCTTCGCCCAGAAGCAGTGACATGAGCCTTGTGAGAAGCATTTGGAGGCATTCTCCCACAGGGTGATTGGCAGTGTTTTGTACTGTGATTTTCTATTGATGTTTTTCCAACAAGCCTAATATATATCTGTCATGGACATAGATTTAGGTAGGCACATTTTTGAAGACGTACGTGTACCTACCGTTCGTTTTAAGGACTCCACAAAGGATTAACTCAGGTTAAGGAGAGGGTTAAAAGTCACTGTTGCATCTCTGAGTTTGTCTGTCAACAGCAACAGGCAGGCATGTAGCGTTAGTGACCATAGTATCAGTATTTTAAATGAAATATGTAACTAACATGCAGGTGTAATGGAACATTTGTTAGAGCCCAGTCCAGCTGATTAACTTGCTCCACAAAAGTAGAAATAACTTAATCCTGTAAATTCTAGCAGATGACACTAATTTGTCTTCTTGTTTAACTTGTTTAACAAGTCCGGAGCTGTAGCCCAATAGGGCCTAGTAATGCTCCAGTTCCTGAACCTGTATCAGGCCGTGATACACATAGGACGCCCCTGCAGCTTTTTTTCTGTTAATTTTAATGGTTTTGGTCATCGCAGAAGATGAATGGTTCGCATAGCAACTAGTTAACAGTGTATGTTTCCAATATATGAATCTTGTTTAATACATATTCTGTTATTTTGCTGTTTATTCTAGATGTTTGCAGTGATGATCTGTAACATATATATTGTGATTGTGTATTATTTTCCAATGAAAATGTGTTCTCCCTCCTTTTTTTGTGTGGTTTTGGTATAAATAACTGGCCTTTACGATACAGATTACTGTTTAGAGCAAGCTAGAGCTACTATCGATAGCTCGGTAGGTAGCCAGCTAGCTTACCTTAGCTCTAGCATCTTCCATCAAGATACACTGCACAGTAACCGTTGATAAAGCGTAAATAACTCAGGCACGTCAATTGAATTGTGTACAAGGCGTTACTAGCGATGCTCACAGCTGCGCTTTGCATTTGAGCAGGAGAAAAAATTGTTCTGATCATGGCCCCAAATTATCAGACGCATAATTTTACTGACACATTTTCATAATAATTTAGTACATGTTCAAACACACCATGATAACAAAATCAGGGGCCATCACGATGCCCCTTTTACCCTACGTTCAGAAAGAATGCCAAAAACAATTAGAGGCAGTCAATGGAAGGAGGCGAGTGGAGCGAGACGGACGAAACATTGCTTTTCCTAACCCAGTCCTCAAGTCCCCCCTGTGCTGCAAGTTTCTGTTCTATCTTTACTTGATCCAATTAATGGCTACACACTTTTCCTGTTCTGGTAGACCTGTTTGTTCTCAACCAAACAGCATTATGCCCTTAATTAGATCAGGTATGCAAGAGTAGACTGAAACAAAAACTTGTTGGACAGGAGACACAGCTCAAGGCAGTATATCAGTTGAGGCAAGGTGCCTGATGCAGTAAAGCAAATGCCAATTGGCTTCAAGCAAGACTCCATCCATGTGTCAGTAAATGTATTTCTAAAATGTACAACACTAGCATCACCTCGTATTTGCAGCGGGGAAAATGTCTGTTGGGTATTTGTGACCAATAACACTCACTAATGACATCTGCACAGAAAAATGAATAAAAGCTAGATTCCCCAAGAAGACATTGGATATGCTGGCTGCCAAGTCAAAATTATTAAAATGCACGCATGAGAGAGTAAAAAAAATATAATGCTGAAGCAAAGTTTCAAGTAATTTGCATGTTCTCATTTGTCACCTTTAAAGTAGTAATCAGAGTTCCTCTTTTTTTTATTTGAACAATATATTTGGTGCTAAACAGTCATTGCTGTGGTTTTTTTGCACCGCACTTCACACAGATCACCTCACGATCAAACAGAGTGCCAGTGCTGTGACTTCCTTCTGCTTGGATCCCGTCTTCTCTTTATCTGTTCAGCCATGGTGGCTATCGCTGCTCATGCTAACTATGCAGTTCGTCTTATTGTAAGTCGCTTTGGACAAAAGCGTCTGCTAAATTCTGTAATGTAATGTAATGTGAATTTACAAAACATGCTCCTAAACAGCAAAACGTCAAGAGAAAGCAACACTCACCAACAATGACTGAACTTGCTGTGATAAGATCTTCTTCACCACCCCCACCAGCCACTAAGAAGAAGAAGTGTACGTCTAACTATATTAAGGACCACTACAATAGAGATATGCAGTTCATTATTTACCCTACAACAGTTCCACTGACCTAGTGTGAAGTTAATTGAGGAGACCCAAACTATTTCAAAGCAAGGTCATTTTAACAGTCATTAACCACCCAACTTCACTGCCTTGGTGAATCTGCCAATTTGACCATTTTTAAGATTAAAAGAAATCGAATTAAAAGAAAAAGACAAAAACTACACAAAAGTTTCTCTAAATGATATAGTTGATGTTTTAAAATCAGTTTGTCGAATGGTAGTTAACTATTCCTATAGCAAAAGTTGACAAAAACAATGTTTGGCGCATGGAAGGACCTTGTATTAAAAATAGCCATTAAAAATTAAACATTTAAATGAACTCTTAATATACTTGTTTATATATATATTTAGCTTATATATATTTATGAAACTACTGACATGTACAAAAATACCACAATTTACATGTACAATAACAAATATATAAAAATGGCCTGGTAGCAAGCCATTAATGCAGAGGGTTACTAGAGTTAAGTAAACTGGTAAAGCCATTGTGGGGAAAACACAACCACTTACATTACGGAAACAGACAATGCAGAGAAGACAATAGAATATTCGACTGACGTGGTTTCTAAAGGGTGTAGTCATAGGCTCACCGAGACTGTATGACCTCATTGACTATTACGCACAAACACTCAACAGGAAAGAAACAAGAAAAACAATTGCGCTGTATGTCAGTCGGTCATTATCCATTATCCAATGGAAAAACATTTTTTGTCAGGGAAACTACGCAGTTGAGTGCTGCAAGAAATTCTGGGGCCCCTGACAAGTTGTGACACAGGGTGCCCGACCCCGATGTGTCTAACTTAACTAACCTCGCTGTTTTTAAGGGCCACCTCTGGTTTGAAGCCGCCCTTGAAGTTTCCCCCCTTCTTCTCTGCTGCTACTGATGGTGAGCAGTAAAGTTTTAGCAAAGCTTGAAGCCTGGAGTCACTTCATTTTCACCAGACCAGAACATATCATTTCATTTAGACAGTTTAATTCCTTCATTTCAATTTTTTGTTTTTAATACCTGGCTGCAACCAAATTTCCCCTAGTGGGACAATACATTGACTTGACTTGAAGCATAATGTGAAGAGATGGAGATTGACCTTTGCTTTCTGCATATATTGCAACCTGGCAGTCAGGCTAGACAATAAAAAGTCTAAATAATAGGAGAGCAGCACTCTGCTGGATGCACTACTCAATCACATTGATGTTCTGTTCCGTAATCATTACTTTGGACTTCACTGGAAGTGAAATTACATTTGAATTTTAATGTACAAATTGCCCCCTTCATTTGAGGCTGTTTTCAGCTGTGCTGGATTACATTTCATACCTTCTGATCATAATTTGAATATTATCCACCAATTGAGCAAATATCAACACTAACACTCATGTACCCTTGATATGAAACCAACTACACTGCTCTTAAAAGGGCTGGTAACCATTTGTTTAGTATTCTCCCTGTTTGAAACCGTTTATTGGCCATGGGCTCTGTCCTATCATAATTCAATGTGCACTTCAACAACTTCTAATCTAAATGATTATAGACCCATTTTTGTCCAATATTAGAGCAATTTGTTAGTAAAGAAAGTCATCGCCCTATCAGTGATAGCTGTTCAATTCTAGTTCGACTTGACTTGCTGCATATGACACTCCGGTCACGAATCACAGACACCGCTTTTAACTGGTGGGTATTATATCTCTCAGATAGGCAGCTCTAGTGTGCTGACTGTAACTTGAAACATGTGATTTTGATAAGCAGCACAGATGAATGACCAGACTGTATAAGCCTATAAGTATAAGTTTGTTTGGCAATTTGCTCTGCAATTTGATACCATTGTCTGTCTGGCTGCCGTGTGTGGATATGTGACAGTTTATAAAGCATATTGTCCAAGTCTCTATCCCACATAATCATTCTATAGGCACACAACGACACTGTATAGATGTGTAGTCTGGACGTTGTGGCTTTGGCCCTTGCACTCTATTGGTATCTTATAATATTGGAAATGTAGGAATTTAAGATGATTCTACTATTGCACTCTGTGCGCTCTGGATAGGTGTGTCAACGTAATTCCTACAAATGTGACTGTAAAATCGAAATGGCTGCACTTTGAAGTTTAACTCTATTATATATATAAGTATTGTATCTATTAAGGAGAACATTGTGTAAATGTCGTCACCACACTCGATGTGCTGTATGCCTTACTTGTTTTGCTGGGATATGTTTGTTGTGACGTTCCTAAAGTAAGTGAAGGTGTATCGGACTCTGAGATGGTGACTGGCCCCGTTTCCACCTGCTCAGCGGTGACTTAGTTCAGAACAGAGGTTTAATTCCTGAGTCTAAGCTTTTAATGACTGGGAATCAAATTGTCTATGCAAAAGTGTCCACCCCATAATTTGATGCACGGTGCCCCGTTTCCCAGAAGAGCCGCAGACCGTCACCTCTCTCGGCTTCTCGGACGGAACTCGCTGCCGTCACCAGATCACCGACACGCGGAACAAACGGCGGCATCCGTCCGGGCGTCTCCGGTTAGACAGCCGACGGCTAAGTGATCGTTCACTGAGCTGCAGTGTGCCGCGGCCAGGAATGGAAGAGGAACCGAGTGGTATGCAGAAGGAAATTAAAGATGCAAAACTGGAAAAGTGGCATACAACCAACCGCGGAATGCCCCCGTTACTAGGAGCGACGGTAGCCCGGCTTGGTCATGTTTGGCAATGATCATCTGGTGCTTTATATAATCCTGCTCGACGTCCACTTCACGTATGATCATACGTGAGTGTAGCACACGTGATCATCAGGGCAGCAGATTAGTCCAAGAGGCGAGGACGTTTCCGAGAAGCGGCGCGTCTTCTATCAGACAGCCTACTTTTGCTTTAGTTGAATGGGGACTTGTACCCGGACGCCCACGCTGTCATTATGATTAGGGAGTTATGGAAGGATCCATGTCTGCATGTCAACATACCGGCTTGTTGATTCGGCAATATGTTTGATGTGTTGTCTTCTCATCTCTAGTTTGTACTGATATCTCACCCACATGTATTAAACAAATGGCACAGCCTCGTAACATGTTTGATATGTGTTTTTAATGTAGATAAAATGGCTCACCATCTAACTTATGTTATTTCAATATTATTGACTATTTTGATTGATTGATTTGTATATTATTGCAAACTATCTGTCATGTTAATATTAATATTAACTTGTCATATTAATTCTAACTAAAGTTGCAAACCTGGATATTATAGTTATATGAGTTATCTCTCTCTATTTCATCAGAACAGACACATCAACTATCATATATGTGCATGCAAGTAACACAAGCATCAATGCATGCGTGTGCATGCCCACACACACAAACACACACACACCGTGCCGTGTTAGGAAATGTTAGGATTGTTCAACATTATTCTCAAATTAAATGTAATAACTATGTTAGGCCTGAAAGGGTTTCAAATTCATATTTTTCAATGAAATGTATTATCAATATGACAGGCTTCACTGTAACCACGTGGTTGCAGGTCAATGTAATGTTAAAATTACAATTTCAACTGAAACTGTTATACAGGCTTCCATTTTACTGGTCCATTTAACCTGAATCCAGTGTCAACAGTTGCGAGGCCTAAACAGTGTGTGTGGGTGTGTGTATGTGTGTGTGTGCGTGCGTGCGTGTGTGTGTGTGTGTGTGTGTGCGTGTGTGTGTG
>OMOT01078071.1:0-16833 GCA_900312575.1 Acanthochaenus luetkenii
TAGTAGTAGCAGTAGTCACAGTTGTTGTAGTAGTAGTTGTAGTAGCCACAGTAGTAGTCACAGTAGTTGTTGTAGTAGCAGTAGCCATCATAGTAGTAGTAACAGTAGTAGTATTAGTAGTAGCAGTAGTGGTAGTAGTAGTAACAGTAGTAGTAGTAGCCACAGTAGTTGTAGTAACCACAGTAGTAGTAGTAGCAGCAGTAGCCACAGTAGTTGTAACAGTAGTAGTATCAGTAGCAGTAGTAGCAATAGCCACAGTAGTTGTTGTAGCCACAGTAGTAGTAGTAGTCAGAATAGTTGTAGTAACAGTAGTAGTATCAGTAGTAGCAGTAGCCACAGTAGTTGTAGTAGCCACAGTAGTAGTAGTCAGAATAGTAGTAGTATCAGTAGCAGTAGTAGCAGTAGCCGCAGTAGTTGTAGTAGCCACAGTAGTAGTAGTAGTAGTAGTAGTCAGAATAGTTGTCTCATGGTAAGGAAAACAAGTTGGTCCACAGAAACAAGGAGCTGTTTTGTTGGATTACAGCAAAGCTCCTCTGACATTTTGTTCACTCTATCTATGATTGGTTATATTTCCTGAGATTGAGAAAAATAGTAAAGATCCAGGATTTCAGGGTATTTATCTGCAGTATCTGGAAAAAAAGACGCCTTATCCTCCTAGCACTTACCAGAGTGTGAAATATGATGCACATCTGTATATATCCACTGTGATCGATACAAGTAAAGCCAGGTGAGACTGGAATATAACCTTTTCATCATGCATTCTGGTACATTGCTGTCTTTGGCAGCCCTATTTAATGTTGCAGGAACTGAAGGAATATTTTCTTCTTACATACATAAATAGGTGGTCTCAGAATCCCGCGGAGGCACTGCCATAGAAATTAGTCTGTGTAATTACTTGCTGTGTTACAGCAGAGCAAATTTTCTTCTGAGAAATACAATACCATTATGTTGCAGTACCAGTGTGATAAAAGGGCAATGACCACAATGAATCTGGTGGAAAAAACACTTCAGGAATTCAAATGTCACAGAATATCAATACGTCAAAGGCATTTTAATGCTTACAGAGGAGGAGTAGTACAATAGCTCTCTGATTAGATCATTCAGATCATAATGTCAACCTGTGACTTCCATCCCATGCAAACAACACCTCACATTTGGGCCATGCGGACCTAAGGTCGTCAGTGCTGAACCCAACCATGTGGCATTTACATTACATTATATTGCATTATGTCATTTAGCATACACTTTCTTCCAAAGCGACTTACAACAAACCGACCATATAGCACAGTCTTCATCGTCTTCAATACGAATAAGTAGCATTCGTAGCATCAGAGATTTTAATTTTTTAAACAGTAGAAGGGAAAGGAGATACTTACATGATAGAAACCTAATTGAACATTAGGGTCCAGGTGTAATCTGAAGTCTTCAGTCTCTGGCAAAAGATGGGTAGCGATTCAGCTCGTTCCACCATTGTGGTGCCAGGGATGAGAATAGTCGAGCTTGTGATGAGCGACTTCTAAGTCCACGTAGCGATGGGGGGGTCTAGGAGACCTGCAAGGAACAGACGGGCTGGAGTTTGGAACCTGACATGGGATTGTAGAGAGTTTGATGTACTGCCTTGTAGGACAGTACCAGGGTCTTAAATTTGAAAGGGGAAACAAGTAAGATTTCTATGGTCCATAGCACAAAATGACAATAATATCTGTTGTTGATCAATACCAATGACTCAACGATTACCTCACCAGGTGCTGAGATTTCTTGCTTTCAAAACTCACTTTCTGGCCTGTACTCTGTTTTGGAATAGAACCTCCCCATTCATTCATTTGTTCATTAATTAATTCATTTTCTTTACCCACTTATTGCTATTCATGGTCATGGGGGGCTGGACTGCATTATCCCAGTATGCATTGCAACACCCTGAATAGGCCACCAGTCCATCACAGGGATCCGGGTCCTTCTTGCTGTAAGGCGACAGTGTTAACCACTGAGCCCTTAACATTTACCCACACGTTGGAATTTCAAGACACTCCCAGTCCCCCTCCCCTCCCACTATCTGGCATTTTTAACTGCTCAACAATAGAGGATGATGCTACGAGTGAGCGACTAGCATTGCAATACATTTCAGCTAAGCGGGTTAAAAGCAAATGACCAATCAGTATTATTATTCCAGTATTTTGCATGGTGATATAGAACCTCTTCACCAGACGTTTCTGTTGGATCTAATTTGCTAATTTACTCTCTCGTGAAAATGTAACCACAGTAGCTCAAGGGAACAGAAGGGGTGAGAAGGGTGGATGCTGGGCCAGAGACTTGTGTAGGAGGAGACATGTTCTATCAATGTTGCTGCAATTCCTACTGGTCCTCCAGAGGTCATAGATTACTTAATACCATTTTAACAAGACCTAAACAGATAAATGAGTTGGAAAACAGACTCAATATGGCAATATTCACACCAGTTATAATATATCTATTACAAATCATGCATTAAAACTCATTAGGGCTTGTTAGGAAGGGGTGCAAGGTATTTGGCTCCAATCAATCAAGGTCACTGCTGAAATGACGCCACGCCATAGCTGGAGGGCTCTTAGAGTGCTGGATGGCTAATGTTCTCCTCGCAAGGCTCCCTCACAGATGAGTCCTGTTCTGACAGGAGGAGGAAGGAAATAAAAGGTGACATATTAGCACCCTCTTTACATCTGGTCAGAGTTGTCCTCTTTTGCCCCAAAATCAACCCAATATCCAGGACCTGTCTTTGTCTCTTTTTCTTTCTCTCTCTGGCTCTTTCTCGTTATTATGCTGCTCAGCCTAACTGTGAAGAGACCAGCCTTTAGTTCTGGGCGTGGGTGTGTGCATGTGTATGCAAGCATGTGTATATTGTGCGTGAATGTGTATTTGTGCGTGTGCGTGCGGCGTATGTATGCACACCATTTTATAGTTTCAGTAATGCCGCAATCCCCTTACTCTTGCCACCATTACCCCCATTATTCCTCTCTCTCTTTGCATGTTTGGTTGATGGGCGTGTTGCAGGTGATTTACTAAGAATGACTGTGTAAATGACAACAGGTGCAAACGTGGTGGAGACAGCGGTATTTAAATTTGGGTTTTGAGTGTTTAATGGTTTGCACCATGGAGAGTTTGGATGGGCAACAGAACCACAAGCGAATTAAGAATTAGAATTAGAAGGTTAAAATAGGCTACAATAAATGTTAGAGCTGTAATAGATTGTTTTGTGACTGCAGTCATGTGTTTTTCAGAATGATTTTGTGGGGCTCAACACAATTAGAAATGATTGAGATTTCATTGGGTAATAATATGTTTCGAATTGTGAAATTGATTTAATTCATCTTTTTTCAATAAATGTTGATTTCTTTACACACGCAGGGCATTTGAACCTTCCCTTGAAACGTATCAAATAAAGATGCAATCTCCGTCAACTAAATTGCGTTCAGGTTTGATAGATCACAGTGCGTGTGCTACCTTACCGTAATCTATTTACATTTTCTCCTCCCAGTATTGTGCAAAATACAGTATAAACGCCCCATCTTGCATATTCATTGAGGCAAAAGTACTAACTAGATAAGATGTGTTATTTTACACATTTGAAAGACAGTCCTCAGTGTTGTTAGTAGATCAGTTTGTACATTTATTTCCGCGTGCTATCAGTTTGCACACGTTTTTACACACGCAAACTTTTAGTAGATTACACCTTAACGGGAAACAGAGCTCAGTGTTCGTCAATAGGGTTGAGATCTGTGAGTCATAAAATCTCAGGCAGGATTTGAACCAGAGTGATAATTGACATACAGCAGACGTTCAAGGCACCTTGACACCTTGTCAGGATAGCTTGGACAATCAATTGATTTTATGAGGACCATATAGTTCAAAGAACCAGTAATAGCATAACAAAGCACCAGCAATTGTTTTACTTGGAAACTAAATGGGAACATATTTTCATACAGAATCATTACTGTACCACAAGGAACAGGTTTTTATAGATAGATAGATTTTTCTCACATAAGAAATGGAGGCAGGACAATCAGTTTGTGACCTTTTCATGTATGGTGGAGATTGAATGGATCTTAATAACACTTTATATTTAGACACATGGACTGTTAAATTCAACCTTAAAGGAACATGCCCAGTAAATGTTCTGCTTTGTGTCTTTCGTACGAACCTGCGGCCATGCTAATTTCCCATTAAGTCTTATATTTAATGGTAAGCATTTAAAACAAGTCCGGGAGAAATAATCAATGGTGCATTTTAGGTAGCGGATGAAAAGCTGCCCTCCACGTTTTATTTTGGCATTCATTCTTTGAATGAAAGCAAAATATGCAGATTATCCCTTTTGAGGTCAAACCAAGCTACCGGCAGATACATTCGGAATAAAAAGTCATACTAATGATATGCTGGTCTGAGAGAGGTCGTATGCCAAATGTTCACTTCTAATGACCTTGCTGATCAAGTTTACCTCATGTTTATGCTCTCTCTTAATGAGATTGCCTCAGTATGAATTTGGACTGTATTATTTGCCATCTGAAAGTGCAAACAGTCAATTCACTCATTATGAACTGCAGTTAGTAATCAACAACTGATATACAGTAAACAAAGGATGATATTGTCAAATCATAGCAATCCTTTAATGCTTAGTTTTCTTCTCAAATGACTTTTGAAAATACTTTTAGGGAAATTGCATGAACATACAATGCTATTTATTGAATGACTTTATTGCATGAAAGAAAAATGTGTAAACTATATTTCTAATATTTAAAGTTGGGTAAACCATCCTTGTTAAAAGGACTTTAGTCTGTTTCACACATTTAACTAAAGCGGAGCTTAGTTTAGTGTGTACACACGTTCACTGCCCCATTAAAGGGACATACTGCTCAATTGAAGAATCCACATTATGCTATTTCTCCGGGACCGCCCGTCATTGTGAACATGAGCATCTGTGCTGTCGTCAAGATGTGTTGTTCTGTGCAAGAAGTTATGAACTTTGTGAACTTGTAAAATGTTGGTTTGAACTTTTACACCATTTGTAGTGGTGCTAACAGTTCTGAACCAGAATATATGCCCATACCCTGTGCACTTCCACAGCCACCTTTTCCATCTTTTCTAATTAATTCTCTATGGAGCTTCACACCTGCGGAGGCCGGACAAACTCTGCACTGTTTCTGGCAACAGGAGACAGTAATAGATGTTCGCCTATACGGAATGAACTGTCCTAGGTCATGAGGATGCAGGGCAATATAGGAAGCCAGAAGCTCAGAGGTATTGACTTTAAATTGTATAACCCCATGCTGTTGGATAAAGATCCCACCTTCGCTGCTCTCACATGGTGCCCGGCTGGCACTTAGAGCCGTGCCAACAAAGCGGAGCCTCTCGTCAGATCTGCCAGTGTGTGAAACATAAAGGTAGAGGAAAAAAAGACACCCATAATTAGACAGTCACCTAGGCCTCACCTTACTAGCGAGGAGAGCAGCCCGAGGTCCTGATATGAGGAGAGCCACTCGCTGCTGGCCACCCCCCCAGTCAGGGCTCAATTAGACTCACGGCTCTGGTTTGTAATTGGCTCACAAGGCTGGTTACTGAGAGCCTATTAGGAGTGCGCCGGAGTGGAACATAACATTTTCAGTTTCAATTAGATCTATGAGGGCATACATAATGCACTGGGGGATGTTTGGTCCCCTTGGAGTGGTGAACTGATGAACTTGTGGGGGAATGATGCTGCAGTGGTCGAGGATTGTGGAACAGCTAAAATGACCACTTGTGCTGCATATGGCAGTTAGATTTGTCAGTCTTAGATGTCAAATCACAGCATAGTCTGTGTTAATTCATATGTGAAGATAAATGAGTGAGCGTTAAGAGTGCGTGAGAGAGAGAGGGCAGAAGCAAGAGAAAATAGTGCCATTACTAAAACATACAATGATGCAAATGCATGGGCACAAATTCAAGATCATGACTTTTTTTTTCTCGACTCCCTTATGTCGTCGTGTCCGCTGAGACATTTTGTCATTCCTCTGCAGATGTTGTAGCTTCTTTGTTGCTTGTCTCAATGAATAATTCCCAGAAATTAAATATGCAGTTCAGGTGGCTGGAAAAAAACAGATGCTTGCAGTACGTTTCGTGCTCAGTAGGTTTCTGCTTCCCCCCTTTTGCCAGAGCATACCTTGAGGCTGCCAACCTCCAATATCTGTGCCATCCCTTCAGACTGCCAGTTAACTAACTTCACAGTCTCTCTGAACTCTTCGGTGCCCCCTTCACCTGTCTGTCCCTCTTAGCCAAAATCTTCCTCTGCGTTCCATCGACCGACTCTGTTTTCTCACTTTCTTCCTCTCTTTCTTTAGAGCTCCCTCCCTACAAACATTTAGATGTTGATACGATGGCCTGCATCAGTGTTGAAAACCTGTGTAAATATAGAAAAAAAAGGACAGCTGCTACCTGCAAAATGTTATGAAACCAGACCCTAAATATATTTCTGATATCAGTTAAAAGCAGTTTCCAAGCTGCATACATGAGCCCACAGAGATGCGGGCAATAAAATCTCAACACTTTGGGTTTTTTTTGTTTAGTTTTTAGTGGACATGCGGACAACCACTCTCTGGCAGCAGGAGTCGTGTTGACATCCATCTTGTTTATGCTCATCTGTTGTTGTTTACTCAAGTCAAATGCAAACACGGACGGGGCCGGGTCGAGCGTTGTTGTCTTGTCGGGTCTCGGAGGTGTACGCGACCTTCCCTCGACCCTCCTCTGTGCCCGACCGGCCACCGACTGCACTTTAGCTCAGCAAGTCTAGCATCATTCAAATCCCCATACGTCTCGTTCAGTACTAGAGGATCACAGGGTCAATGAACACGGATTTACTCTAAGTTCAAAATGAATGTCCCTGGGGCTAAATTGTTGAGAGCCTACTGCCTGGTATATTACAATGTTCACAGAGGAGTGGATTCTCTGTTTCATGGTTTCTTAACCTATCAGCAAGCGTCTAACGGTCGACATGTGGGAGGTGGCCAAGTTTAACGTCAATCCAAACGAGCACAAACCTTTCACGATATATTATGGCCTGGTAAAATTAATATTAAACCAGCTTTGGAAATTGATTTCAAACTGGTATTTAGGTCCCGGGTTTCACAAAACAATGCAGGTGGCAGCTATGGATACAGTGATATATTTACATGGGTGTTCAACGTTGGTGCAAGTTGTCTATCAACATCTATTCCACTGCAAAATGTTTGCTGGGATGGGTAAGGATCTAAAATTGCGTATTGGCAATTGGCAAGAGCAGCAGTGTTTAATGGTAATGTTTATTTACCCCTGGAGGGGTGACATTACATTTCTCATTTGGGTTTTGTGGTGAAAAAGTTTAACCCCTGCTCCTTACGATAGCAGGGGCCAAACTTTACATACAAGTCGTGTCAGTGAATCAAGGGGATTCCTCCCATCAGGTCAACCAAAATGTCACACTCTGTTAAGATTCATTGCTACTTATGGTATTGTGTTTTGTAATACTTTCAAATACACCCAACTTTTCTTTTGTCTGTCAAGTGAAGAAGAGTTAACATTTTGGAGATTTCTGGAGGATTTCTGGCTGTTTTTGCAAGACAAACGATAAACTAACATAGGGCATTGCTTTTCACTGAATGAGAGCCTGCACCCAGTGAGTTTAAGAATGCGGGTGCCCCATAAAAAATAGCTGATCAACAGCCAATGGGCCTTTATACATGTCAAGCCTAATTGAGAGGAAGATAGACTCTGCTTCTTATCCCGTTATCTCAGCAGCCCAGCTAAAAGTAGACAGACTTAAAGACACTCCATCAGTCCATGACCACTGTATGTAAAACAATTACTCATCAGGTGTTGGGAAAGATAGCCATGGCACTGCAGGCTGCAAATTGTGTTGGTTCGAGAGCAAGCTGTGATCCTTCAGAAGCTTAAGATCTCTCCGAGGAGTCTTTTTAGCATTTACATGTTTTGTTAATTGATTTTGTTGTTCTGATGGAGAGGGTGAGGATACATTGGCAATCTTCTTAGTCCACAGCGCTGTTTCGATCAGAGCTGTCATCGATTTTGGTATTTGTGCCGACGCACACAACCATGATGTACACTGCAAATATCAATCACATTGAAAGACGCATACATACTATACAAACATGCATCAGTGTTCACACACACACTCACACATATGCATGCACGTGTTCACACATATATGTAGTCTGTACACAAACCACAAAGACGCACGCTGACTCCCTGTTACACACTTTCTCTTTTGTTGTTCATTCACTATGCATGTGCTCTGTCACGCACACAAACATACATAGGCAACATATCCCAAACACACAAAAACAAACATGCACACACCAAATATGACTATATGAGTCTTTTTTTTTGCAGTTCCATACCATTTGCACATTATCTATGATTCTAGCTAATGAGCAGTCACCAACCACTTTTACAGCCACTTATTGACCAGCATGGCATGTGCATTTTTATTTTACTGTAGCATATCATGACCACCTCTTTCACTGAAAATCCATAAAGAGTTTCCATAGCAATGCAGGTTTTGGTCAAGCACATTTAGCCACGCTTTCATACTGTATATGCAAAGGGCAGACAGTAGTCAGATTATATGCAATAACACAATGTAATGAATAATTGATTCTTGGCTCTCGGGTGAGGGAAGGAAGAGGTTGCCAAGACAACCATCGAAGCACTGCTCTCTTTCTCTCTCTCACACACACACACACGCACTGTCTGTGATAAGGCAGTCTAATTTGCTCCGACCTCTCCGTGTCAGCGGCTGTCTCGAGATGCTGCCTCCACATGGACAGGCTTTTAATTGTTTAACTTGGCGGTTCCCCTCCCCTCTCACCTGGACATACACAAACACATGCCAGGACACAGAAACACACATACACACACTCATACCTTGTGCCTTTGACACTTCCTCCTCCAATGTAAATGCCATGTAAGTCCATATAAAGTTACACATGTATGTATTTTTGCATACATACTGTATATGTGAACATATATGTAACATATACACCAACCTCTTTCAGATATACAGTATTAGCATATATGACCATGTATGAGATTGCTGTATGGGTATAGGTCCTAGTGAAGCCTAGACTACAGGTGCTAGTCATGGCCAGCCTTCTGTTTGTTTACTGGTGTGAATATTAGCCTTTTTGACCAGGCCTATTTGAGCTGAACTCCACCGTGGCCAACTGTACATCTAGTATATGACACATTAGTAAGCATTTCAATTATGGCTCCCATATTTTCATAACTACAGGGCAATTAGCAGCAGAATGCAGTGTGGAAAATGATGGGCTGTTAAACTGTAAAGAGGATGGAAGCAAGGCATAGGTTTCTCTCTCATTTGTGTATTTTGTTCGAGATTCAACCAAATCCAGCAGCCTCAGCAGAAGATATGCCGTCTAGTTCACACCAATAATAGGTTTATTGGCAACAAAAGATGCTAAATGTATTACAGTTTTGTAACACCGTAGTTACAGAAATAGGGAGCTGTAATCCAAAGCGTCACAAACTTGTTAAACTAATTATGAGTCTCGGAGACCGTATTTTGCATTGTGTCTAAGAATCCTTCAGGTTCAGTGAAAAACTCACATCCTCTTCAGAGCACACTGATCTTGAGAGGTTAGTGCGTCATTAATTAGTGTGCTTAAATAAATATGCATGGAATCTTGTGGAGTTGTCTGAGACAGGCTTTTGTCTTGTAGTGAATACCTGGCATTGATCCGAGGGGTTTAAACCTCATTGAATGGATACAGATGACTGGCCTTATACAGAACCATTCCTCCATTTCAGCTATACACATTTTCCTCTGATTAAAAAGGCTTCCTCAAACCTCCAGGTTCTTCTTAAATAGAAGAAAAATAAAGCTAGGTGTGGTTGAATGATGCATTGTTGACTTGTCGCTGCTCCTGTCAGACAAAACAGATGGGAAAAACAGCCTCTAACTCAGACAAAAGAAGACGGGGACCTTACAGATATCAGTCTGCGTAGATGTTATAGGCTAGAGTTTCTCTTTCTCTCTCTATCTGTCTCACTCTCCTCCTTGTCTCCATTCATTAATCAGCCCTATATTAAACAAAAGCAGCTCCCAGCGCTGCCTAAAAGGTGCACAGACAATCTTGACATGAAGACAGACTGTTTACCCTCCTCACCCTCTACCTCAGCATGGTAATGGGGAAATGCTCTATTGATATAAAGACTGATTGAAAATGCCTACTTTTGGAAATATTACACACAATTATACCTAATGGTCTTTGAGCTAGTGCTGTGCCTAAGAAAGCCAAGCACCTGCAGCCAAGAACGGTCTGTGAGGATGGAGGTGACGTGCATGGACAAAATTAATGGTGAGGTGAATTTGCTACAATAGAGCAATAATTTAATTACTACTGTTTGATAGTGATGTTTTTAAGGACATGGGTGATTTCAGGGGCCATTGTCTACCTGCTTGCAAGAAAAGCGATTCAATGGAGAGGACAATCAGGCATCCCACAAAAGAGAAAACTGGGCCAAGATGTACTTTCTTAGAACAACAGACAATTTAGAAGTTATAGTTTACTAGTCCATGGGAAAGGCACTATAATAGTGTAAAGGTTCATCGTGTATAACAATGACAATGGGGCGTCGAGCTGGAAAGGAGTCCTTAATAGGTTGCTGCCTGCCCTGGGGACCACACGTGTCTTATTGGTCATCCGTTCGCAAGACAGCGGTGCATTCTCCTCACCGCCAATCAGCCAATTAAAGGCCCCATAACAGGAGGCCCACTGGCAGCAAAGCACTCTTTACAAGCACCGCATCTCAGGCAGGAAGACGACCCTGTCAAACAATCATAACTATGATGAATACGGCTGCAGGTTTACGGCAGTGCCACTGTTACTGGTAATGTGAGGTGGGCGTGAAATGGCCATTCATGGAGACCAAACAGCACGACCCTTTTCAAGGCTGTGGAAAATGATCTAAAACACCCACCATAACATGATAGTAGGGGCAGAGAGAGGAATGTTAATCCAGATGATTGCAGTAGCTCATGGGTCGAGTTCCCGCCCCGCAATTGCAAGGTTGACGGTTCGTGTCCAGCTCCTCCCGTTGAGCAGACCGGCACCTTGCATGGCTGCCTCCACCATCGGTGTGATATGTCAGTCACTTTGGATAAAAGCGTCTGCTAAATGCTGTAATGTAATGAGGTGAACACGTATTACAGTTAGAAAGAGACGCGCAGCACTATATTTCTTCATCGGCTGTTAACGAAGCTAGCAATGAGAATATTTGAGTTGAGCAGAAGGGCAGGGAGAGGAGCTATTTTGCCTGATATCTCTGCTTCCATATTCTGTACTTTTATTGAGTAGCACATGTCCATTTTATCCTGTAATTATAAATCTGCCCAATTCAACCGGGTATAAGCAGATTCAGATCAGCATTAGCTGCCTGCCTGTCTGGCTCGAGTCCATGTCTCTTTGATTGCTGCTAAGCACCAATGATTCAACAACACATTATCTACCCTGCCGATGATGCTGATCATTTAGTGATTCTATGCATTTTATTGTCTGAATAGCAGCCGATCCTGGCTTTCCTGCATTTAGCTAGAGACTTATTGCTGTGATAGTGACACAACCCAAAAGTGTGTGTGTGTGTCTGTCTGTCTCCACACTCAGGAGTGTGTGTGTTGCACTCAGGAGTGACATATTTTATGTAATGGTGTTTATTCTGGAACATAATAATATGAACAAAAGTAAGTTGGCTGGCACAGCTGGTAATGCTTCCTTCTGCTGGTAACTGCCAACTAATTAATCAGTAATGTACAAAACAGTGTGTTTCATAATACAAAAATAATCAAAATATCAACGTCAAGAGAAATTACATTACATTTATAGAACAGTTATGAATTACACTAACCTATAAATTCCATGCATAAAATATTCAAAAATAATAGTTCTGTAATGTATGGAGATCGGGAGTGGCCATAGAGAGAGAAAAAAAGTTATATTGTGCGCATGATATACAATTCAAACCCTCATTTTGTTATATTTGTGTACATGCATTTCATTCGCTTGATTTGGTTAACATTTGCCCTCGGTTTGGCTTAATTAGTGCAGAAACAGTACGGAATACATTTTGTTTAATTCCCACAATTTCATAATTTGTGCGCACAAAATAATGATTATGTTCCCGCAGGTTGATTTCAACCAACTGTACTCAGCGCCCCTGCATTTTTGATTATTCTTTTGATTTATCATTATTACGTTGTTTTTTTAGGTTGTTGATTCAGTGCTAATGGATAGAGATTATCTGATTACGTTTTGGCACATGTTTTACATGTCATGCGCACATCAAGAGCACAAATCGAGGGAACAAATTGTGATAAATCACGAATGAATTAAAACTAATGTTAACCAAATCAAGGCAATGAAAGGTATCTCGTGCCTACAAATAAAATAAATTAGATTACTATGATTTACTTGTTATAGTAAATGGTGGCCACAACATAAATAATTGTTCTACCGAATGCTACTCCTTGGCTCCGTAGTAATGTGATAATGAGATAATCTTCCTACAAATAATTAGCAATGTAACACTGCACTTTTATTTATAAAAACGTATATAATTAATTCATTACAACCAACGTCACTACCTTGTGTGCTGTTACCATGGCGTTGGTCTAAACATTACTACTACAGCTGATGCAATGTTGGCTTTAGTCAGACTCCCCTCCAAGTTAAAATAATTGTACAGCACAAAATACACATTTCCAAACAAACAATACATGCCTGGGAGTCAATCTAACTTTACATTTCACTCCAAATGTTGTTTCAAATGCAAATATGAAAATAGTACTCGTTGGCTAGCTGCAGTAACACTATCCTAGCCTATCCAAAGAACGGTTATTCAGGCAGCTTACTATAAAAACACATAAATGGGAAACAAGAACAGAAATAATGCTTCGGCTAGCTTACATACGTTACCTCAAGGTACTGGGTGACATTTGGCTCACCTGGAAAATAATAATATGAACAAAAGTAAGTCAGCTGGCACAGATGGTAATGCTTGCTTCTGCAGGTAACTGCCAACTGAAAAACCAGTGCAAGCTCACTACATTATTAGCACCTTGTGTGAAACATTATCTGACGTGCTGGATTCAAAGCAGCCCCACCTAGCGGAAAAGTCACGCCACGCCACTGGAGAGGAGGTGTCTATTGCTGTTTATTTAGTTTTTACTGTGATTATAGAAGTTGTAGGCTATGTAGCTATGATGTCTGTACATTGATAGTCTATTATGTTTGTGCGCATATAAAGCAGTTGATTCCGTGTCAGCCACGGAATATGAATTCATTCTCTATAACTGTAAGACTTAAGCAGCCGCTTAAGCAGTAGCTGTGTGTGTAAGGTGTGTATTTTAGTTGCGTTTTTTAGCCGGCGGAGGTGGGGGTGGGACTGCCGGGCGGGACCCCCCGATTGCAGTTGAGTATTTTGCACACTGCATACATCCCAAGTGAAATTTAAAAAAAGGACTGAAATAATACATCACATGCATGCAATTTACAATGTGTCACATGTACAGTTGTCGCAAGGCTCATGTTTAATATATACTCAGTATTCACTTACATCTACCTAGTACTGGGTAGGACCTCACTTTTGCCTCCAAAACGGCTGTAATTCTTCTGGGCATGGATTCAACAAGTTGCTGGAAACATTTAACAGGAATCTCAGTCCATGCTGACTCCATAGCTTCAGCTTGCCCTATTGGGTTGTGACTGTGCAGGCATATGGAGTAAACTAAAGTCCCTGTTATGTTCCTGGAACCATCTTGATACAATGCTACATTATTTTGCTTGAAGTATCTGTTGAAAAGGGGTAGACTGTGGCCATGAAGGGATGTACCTGGACAATATCAAGGTATGCTGTGGTGTTCAAACGAAGTTAGGCCTAATGTGAGGCAAGAAAACTTTCCCCACACCCTTTATTGCCACCAACAACCTGAACAATTGACATCAGGCAAGATGAATCCATGGATTCATGCTGTTTATGTCAAAGTCTGACCCTGCTGTCAGCATGTTGCATTTGAAACCAAGATTCATTGAACAATATTTTTCCACTCTTCCATCATTCAATTTTGGTGCAGCCTCATCTTGTTCTTACCTGACAGGAGTAGAACCTGGCATGGTCTTCTGCTGCTGTAGCCCATCCACTTCAGGGTTCGACGAGTTGTGTGTTCTGAGATGTCCTTTTGCACACCAATGTTGTACTGAGTTGTTATTTGCATACTCGTGACCCGCCTGTTAGCTTGAACAAGTCTTGTTCTTGAACGAGTCTGGCTTAAAGCATCATTAAAATGTGATAGAGGTTTAGGTTGTGTAGTTACCTTGCCATGGTTTAATGCTAAATATTGGCGAGATATCTTCAATATTTGCTCCGGAGAGTAGACCTTGATAATCCAAAATCGTCACATTTTTAGGACACAAACGAACCAGAACAAAGCCAATGTATTTTGCTGCTTGTTTTAGAAATAAGAATGTCAACTTCGTGTTGATTTTACCATTTGAATTAGGAAGAAGAGCCGGTAGGTAGCTTCCGAGACTGAATCACAATGTTTGTTATTAACACGCCCCTTCGCTTCGACGGTTTACGTATTCAGTATATCTACGGCGAGGGGATGAAGAAAATAGCACCGTTACCAATCGTTGTAAACACACGAAAAAAAGCTGAACCGGGTTTTGTTATTTTATACATTGGCAGAATCAGTTTTGTTCTCGTTTGTTTGTGGTGCCGTTTATGGTTGTTTTCTAGTCTGTCCTTTTTTTTCTGTAATGTTTTTGTTGATCCAGGGTAGAGGGACGGTTGAGTTGATAGGCTTATGTGTGGGATGGTGTATTGTGTTTTGTGAGCTCATGCTTGTCCTTATTTATCTTCTCTCCCTTGCTGAGTGATTGTATAACCACATACTAAATAAATAAAAAATGTATCACAAAAAAAACAAAAGTGGATACTGAGCATGAACACATGCTATATACAGTAGCCGAGCATGTGGAAACTTCTTACATGGCTTTGATTTAGAACCCATGTCAAGTTACATCACAGTTTAATCAGAGTCCATGTAAAACCTGTCTTGTCCTTAGTTGTATGTTCTCATTAGTAGTTCTGAGTAGACCACCCTCAGGGATCTCATCACATGAAAGCGCTTATTACCCAACCAAGCTCATTTGAAATTGTTAGCTAGATGATATAGCTTGCATGTTGGAAGTGATGGTATACCCTTCCTTGCTTCATGCATAATACAATTCAACATATAAGAGATAAAGACATTTTGATCTTCATTCTGTGGAACACAGCAACTTTCCAGACATATACAGAGGCGTGCATGTGTACATGCAAGCACACACACACATTTAGCTTTCTTCTCTCTCTCTTTTCTCATTGCTCACTTTACTGACATTATTTGCGTGGTTGATATTCTGCTTCAGTAGTTTTTAATACAGTCGGTGGATTGGCCAACAGAGTTTGAGAGAGATGGGGGCCAAAGATTGGTCCACTATCAGCAGTGAGGCTGTAGCCACTTGCCACTGTGAATAGAGCAGAGCGGAGACACACCGGACCTCTGTTGACCCAGGCCTAGGCTGCAAGCGCTTATCTGCCTGATATGGAGGAGGTAGAGGATAACATGTATTATCCATATTACAAAAGTCTTCTATTAGCAGAATATCGCAGGGGCGCATGCGTCACAAGTTAAACTAGAGGTGCATAGATTGTAGTCATTCCAAACAAAATGCAATGCATATAGAAGAACCTACCAAGAGTAGTGGTAGTAGTTGTTGATCTTTGGAGTGTTTGTCACATTAACATTGACCCTCCAAGAGGATAGATAAAAGTATTAAGAATATTTTGGGTCTATGTTTCATGGCACTAGATGCCAGAGGTGTTAATCTCATCTCTTCGGTCTGTACCCTCTGTTACTGCCCCTGACCCCTCTGTTCCACCTACATGCCCAGCTATTTTGGACAAGTTTAAGCCTATATCCTTGTCCTCACTGTCTGATGTTGTTCATGAGTTGCGGCCTACAAATTGCCCCTCTGACAGTGTTCCCTCTCGCCTCTTAAAAGAGGCATTTGACTCAGTTGGCTCTTTTATTCTTGGTTTGGTGCATGCCTGTTTTAGTTCAGGAGTCTTTTGTGATGGAAAATTAATTCTCTGTCTGTCTATGTTATTTGAGAACAGACAGTCTGCATGTTAATTATGCAGACAAGACAGAGACACACCTCTCAGAGGTGACAAGACAGGACAGGGAGACAGACAGGATGGCAGGACAATACACATTGATGGGGGATCCTGTACCAAATGGTATTGGGGGTTTTGTCTGTATGCAAAAACGTCTTCCTATTGTTTGTAAAATGTCTGTTGTTCCCATTGGTTGATCGAATGTCTTTGTTGTCAACCTATAAATATACTATGTTGAGACCAGCTCGAGGCTCTCAGTGCACCGTCCGCTTGGGTGGTGTGCTGAGGCGCCCGGCATGTATTGCGTAATAGGCGCCGCGTATGCAAGTCGTAATAAATCCATAATCAAATGCAAAGCCGTCTCCTGGTCTATATAGTCTTAACGTTTTGTCAAGTAACAACTATCTTTTCCACTACACTTTCCAGCTCCTTTTAAACATGCTACAGTGCAGCCATTAATCAAAAAGCCAAGTTTGGACCCCTCTATTCTTTCAAATGTCAGACCCATCTCCAAATTGCCCTTTCTGTCCAAAGTGTTGGAGAAAGTAGTCCTTATTCAACTGCAATTTTTTTTAGAGAAAAATGATGTCTATGGGA
>OMOT01078072.1:0-40235 GCA_900312575.1 Acanthochaenus luetkenii
GATTGACGTCACACTGATACATTCAGAACTCATTCATAACAACAGGTAGAGAGAAGAAGCCTTCCCTCTTACCGAGTATTGAGATTGTCTACACAGATTGTGTGGAAATGTGAGTTTCCCCTCACGAGTGCGAACGTCACGTCAATTGAACTTATACTAAACGGTGGAATGCTGTAAAATTATAAAGAATATAAATAAAAAAAGGAGGAGTCAATTCAGGCCGAACCCCCTTGACGCCTTAAGAAACCCAAACCACGTGGTTAGGGGAAGTGGGATGACCACAAAACTATTTACATGAGACATTTGGCACCCGGACAAAGAAACCAACCAATTAGTGCTCTCCCCGTTGACCAACGAGACGTCTCGACCACACCAAGTGAGACTTCAAGTAACTTCACACATAAACGTTACATTAGTGCCCTTAAAGTTACACTCTACAGGCAGAGGGGGGGTCAGAAAAACTGAAACAATACATGAATACAACACCAACTCCATGAACTAACTGCAACATTAAATAACGCAATGACAGTATTTGTATACTATGACACTATGTTAACTTTCTACTCATTAAATGTGTTGTGCACTGAAAGGTGTGACGCCATTACATTAGTGTGGTGAGAAATGTGTACTTTGTTGCGTTTCCACTTTTTTGGGGGGGATACAGCGCAACAGTCCCGTAAGAGCTCCCTCTACTGGCGAATATAATTTACTGCCATGTGTTTTGCCTGATTGTAATCAAGCCAAGCAATTGAAATAGTAGTTACACTAAGCTGCTGAGGCTGAATACAGAAAATATATCATCACATAAGCGTACAAATCAGCTGCAGATAGTTATTTAAGAAGCAAACTAAAGCAACATTGATTTTTAGAAGCACGTACATGATGGGCCCAAGAGGACACAATAAATGTACAATTATTACTCATTCAGATCTGGTGTCGTAAAAAGTGCTAGGATCTGCTAAAGTGGCTGCTTAAGTGATCAGCTGTCTAAAATAAGGCAAAATGAAAGAAAAAAAACCCCTCAGTATACCTTTTATTTCCTTCATAAGGCGCTTAGTGAGCTTAAAATGGGCATTTTTTGAATAGCAATAACTGTTAAAATAAGGAATATATCCCATATATCCTCCACATATTCAATGTGAATCAAAGCAACCTTTCAGGGCTGAAAATTGATCATTGCCTGAACAAATCTATCTACTGTAATTGCATTCAATTATGAGCATGAGATCACATCGGATCATTTTGAATATCTTGTCCCCTGAAATATTAAAAACAAAAGTACATTATGCACACGTGCTAACGACCGATCTCCTCAGCTGATATTCATTCATTCATTCATTCAAGTGGTTGAAAAGGGCCAACGGTGCAAAGTGAGGCGGCATCAAATTGCTGTGAGAGTACTTCAAGTTTGTGGGACCCACTGGATCCCCTGTCTCATTGGTTGGTGACAGATTTTGGCGTCCACAAAGACGAGAACGCGGTCCATGAGGGCTCGGTGTGGGTTACACGGGAATGTGCATCTCCGAGTACTCATCGTGACACTCTCTGTCGTCAAACTTTGGCTCTCCATCATCCGCATCCAGCTAGAAGAGGGGGAGAGAACGTTACAGTACAGTAGAGCAAGTAAAAGCAGGAGACTGGGCACTTTAAACACTCACAAAGCTCAGTTTTCAGCTAACTCATTTTGTATTACATATGAAAAATATCTTGAGCTGATTCAATGTCAAACAGTGGTGCTACAATATGATCAACTACACTGCTACAGTTGAGGGAACAGTGCAGGTGTATAAAGATAGCGTGGTGCGCCTCCCTGTGGCCGACGTACACATTGTATCTCTCTGACAGTGAAGATGCGCCGGAGCAGGGTCATCTTGACGGGGACGGTGAGGATGAGGACAAACGGGAAGGCCAGCGATGCCTGGGTGGACATGACGGCCCACAGAGCTGCCAAGCACACCACCTGGATGCAGGTGAACAGGTGCATCCGCAGCGTACGGACCTGGGCACACAAAGACACAGAACAGGCATGTCATTAACCAGCGCTCTCCCATGTTAATGATGACACGTGGCAAGGATTAGGCCTGATCTGGAAAGTATCACTGCTGCCATTTGCGTGTTGTAGTTGTTTTAGGGGCGAAACAAATGTACAGTGATGTGGTAGCTCACAATATAGTTATGATGCTTAAGATATTCACATGTGTTTTATTTATAAACTTCCAATTGCTCACTTTTGGTGGCTTTTAAAAGAAGCAACTGTGGCTTCCTGATTTTTCAAGATTGTATTCACTTTTTTTTAAACAGTCTGCTGTCTTTAACATTTGATTATTTGATCGCTATTATTTCTTAAAGCTGCCCCAGGTAAGAATTGTATGTCAAAATACACCTGTCTTATCAGCCTAAATCACAAAGGGCTGTAATAGAGAGCACCTTGAGATGTCGTTTGACTTTAATGTGTGCTATATAAATGACATTTATTATTATTATGATTATAGTATGGTCACTGGCGGGAAATCTTCTCTGCCCACAGGAAGTGACGGAATGAGTAAGTAAGCAAGCGCTCCATCCAGAAAAAGCTGAACTCACATTTACCAAAGTTAGATTTTTTTTGCCTCTCTTGTCCATTTGGTATTATTTGGTATAAAGCATCACAGACAGGCTGAGTTGATTTCCGCTCAGCCTCGTCACAGAGTCTCTCACCTTGCGTACGTAGGTGTGGTCAGGGTGGTACTTGGGCGGCATGAGCAGCAGCATCATGCGTTCTGTTAGCTGGATGCCATTGAGTGACATCACACCCATGTAGAGGAAGATACCAAATAGCACCGCCAGGGGAATCATACGCAGCAGGGGTCCTATTACAATGGATAGGCCTTGGGAGAGGGGAGCGGAGAGGCGTTAAAGACAACAGGAAATGGCATTTCAACATGGCTTCTGTAATTTGCCATATTTCTTGCCGAAATGCAATGCTAGGGCAGGACATAACATGGGGAAGGGTCATTCAAAAGTGCAGCGGTGGATGATGGCAAACATGGAGAGTGACTCAGAAGAAGTGGACAGGATAGTAGCCTGCATTCCTCCTCCAAAACCTCCATCACCCCCGTTAATGGTGCCGTAGGAAGGAGGAGTATTTTATCCCTGGTGTTGCCTACTTTGAAAGTTGGTTTTCTATGATGGGGTGAAAGGGCCGGTGGGGACTGTAACAGTAAAATGGATGGGTTGCACATCTTATGTACGCCCACAGGTACACAACACTAATAGTAATAATAAACGTTAATTGTATAGCACTTTCAAACAAAACACAACGTTTTAGAGATAAAAGAAGAGCAGACAGACTGCAACTGCTAAAATGTGCAGTTTTCCAGGAAGGTAGAGTAATGGGGGTTTGATATGAAAATGAGATGACAAAAAATGGAAGTATTTTGGCATGTTTTGTTAAGTAGCTGCACGTTAGGACGTGGAAAACGAGCTATCCGGGTGGAAAAGGCATTGTTTTCACACACACGTTCTGGTCAATGGCTATGTTTCCTTTTTACGTCTGACACTCACCAACCATGATGGCCACCAGCAGCCCCGTGACCCTCTGCTCTTTTACTTCCTGGATACGAGGCTGGTCTCCGGGGGCAACGGCCTTACTCATGACAGTGAGGGCGTTGGCATGGGTTACAGAGCGAACGGTTGCAGCAGCCATCCAAGGCAGGCCAAAAAGGGCGCAACTGCCTCCCAGCACTACTATCAGCAGCAGGTCCAGATGGAACCCTGAACCTTTCACCAGCATCCGCTCCTTCTTACTCACTATCAGACTGGACAAAGGTGGGGAGAAAGACCGAGGGTAAAACGAGGTTGGACCAGGTCAACCCTTCCACGCTTTGAGCAGCGCCAAGTTGTTCCCATGATTAATCCCATACGACGCGACTGCAGCGTTACTCACGTGGTGATCTGGGTCTCCATGAAGATGAGGATGAAAACCAGCAGAGCGGGCAGCAAGCAGGCGAACATCATCCATATGGGGAACTCGCCATCAGAACCAAGAGGGCTGATGACCCAGCCACGCTTCTCTGGGCTTGTTACTGATAAACCGGTGGGAACACTCAGTTTCTGGACAGAGGGAGAAAGACAGGAGTAAGAATAATGGCAGAGAAGACTGAGATTGTGTGTCTTTGGGAATAAAACAAAAGAGAGGCCGAAGGTACAGTGCTAGTATTGGAGTCTCACTTGTGTGTGGGCGTCGTCTATGCTGTAGTCCACCAAGACCATGATGAGGATGGCAATAGGTACCCCGAAATCTCCAATAATCCTACGTAACTGAAAACCACAATACAGGACAGTCTGAACAGAACTGGCTGCTCTATATATGATATCAAACGGCGATCAGAAAGACTTCATCTGAAACACATATTTCACAATTCACCCCGACTATTCCACTGATTGTGTGTAATAACTATTGTAATCTCCTTGTTGATCAAAATATGAATTAGACTAGATTAGATGCGTGCACATGGCATCTCAAATAGGTTTTGGTCTGGAATCTATTCACATTTCATTGTTCAGGAGGATGAAAATCACACGGAAATGCTCTCAACACACCGTTTACTGACAATATTTAGAGCCCTTGGGACTCTTCGTCAGGTCCAGCTCAAAATGGTGTCAATAAACGATGTGTTAAGAGCATTTCAGTGTGCGGACTCTATTTCATTTTTCATGTTGTTTTCAAGCCAAGCATCTAGAATCAAGTGATGTGCATATTCTTTGCTACTGTTCAGGAGGATGCCAGTTTTGGAGCAATCTCCATTCCGGAGGGGGTTGGATATACAAGGATTTCCTGTAGTGAATCTAGACATAGTGAGTCTAACATACATGAACCCCAAATGTCCAATGTTCAATGAATGACATGCAAAGAGGTTGATGTTACAGGGGTATCCAGTGCCTTTGGTGTATTGAAGTAAGTTTAGTGCCTCACCCTTCCAGGGAAGAATGCACTGTTCTTGAACTTGCGTAGGTAGAACGCAATGAAAAAGGTTCCGGCCATGAGCACTAGAGAAAGCAGCGCAGTGTTGGGCTCGCCTCGGACCGTCATAGGCACGGTGTTGTTGCTGCTCAGCATTAGTGTGTTATTTGTTGATGAGGTGTCCCCTTCTGTGCTGTTGTCAAGGGAACAGCGTTTCAGTGGGTGCTCCTTGAAAATCTGCCAGGCGACACAGAGGGCTCACATTAATGCTCACGGCATTTCATTGCCTGCCACAACGCATAGTACACGTGCACACACACTCACACACCGACAGTGATTACTTTAACAGTGCCTCAGAGGGATCAGCATTCATCACACATTTAGGGACCACAATCACACTTTCTGGGAAAGGAGATTTGTCCGTAACCAAATCCGTTTGAAGTCTGAGCCATAACGCTACAAAAATAGCAGCGTTCCAGAATCATAAGCCCGGATAATAGTTAAACTCTCAATCCATTTAACTTTCAAGACCACTCAATCACAAAAGGTACACTTGTTCGAAAAACATACTCATTTCGACCCCGAGTTTGGAATATTGTCCAAAGACAAGTCAGGTCAATTCAGTGTCACGGATATTGTTGTTATTTCAAGTCTCAGGTGTACCTTGCCAAGCTTAATGAAGGTTTCACAGATGAAGATGAGGGAGATGAGGAAGGAGAAGATCTCCTGGGTGAAGCGGGAGATGAAGCGGACCAGGAAACTGCCCTCAAAGGCCACTGTGATGATCACGATGATGATGAGCCAGAACCCGATCCAGACACGGCCTGTCAGGTACTCCATGTTGTTCCCTTTGCAGAACTGTGAGCACACAGACACATTCAATCCAATACATATTATCCCACAGGGCAATTTCTATAGCAGGCAATGAAATGTATAAAAGGTATGGTGTGCAATAACTCAAGGACATAAGAACTAAGAAAACCATCATGAGAATCTCACACATGGTACAACCTGAGTTGGACCTCATAGTCTTTAGATATTGTTAATAAACTGATGGACCATCAACTCACAGAGTAAAAGGCTTCTTCAAAGACAAGCAGGGGTCCGGAGAAGCCCACAATAAGTAGTGGCTGGGCCCCCAGCAAGCAGAAGACCACGCCTTGCACTGCCGTTGACACGATCAGCTCAGACACACCAATCAGACCCTCCGTCTTCTCACCTAGCAACAGACACACAGCCCATTAACACCTAACGAATCACCGCCCACAATGCCTACTACTTAACACAAGTTTCAGCGCTTTATCAACTCATCCATCATTACACTTACAAAAACAAGGATGGAGTTTGACAGTGGAGACGATGGAGGACTTTGTGTGTTAACAGTGAATGCACAGTGGGTGTAACTCACCAAGTAGGCCTCCAAATGTTATGGCTGGAGAAAGGGCAGCAAAGTAGATAAAGATAACAGCAGCCATGCACTGAGGATTCAGGGCGTCCTTGAAGTCGCTGACGTACTTTGGGTAACGGCGACGTACATCTCGAATCAGCCCACCGAAGGGACGTCCAGTGCGCTGTAAGGGGTCATCTGATTTTTTCAAAGGCATGAGGGCCTCTGGGTGACAGGAAGGGAACAGGTCATTCATTTCATTTCAAATAACAGGAAGTTGTGTAAAGTTTGAGGAGCACCATTTATAAGAACCAAAGAATTCAGGAGGAAATGCTTACCTTGATCATCAAGGCTCTTTGACTCCTTGGCCAACAGTTTGTCCACCTGTTCCGCCCTCTTGCGGAGCATCTCCCTCTGGAAGCGAGCTACAGAGCGTAGTAGCTCATCGCCGCCCATCTCAGATGGGGGCAGCACAATGCTGCAATCCAGGAAGCCGTTGATGGCGTTGAGCAGGTCCTGTCTCTCGTCTGCCAGATAGGCTGCCTCATGGAAATGCTGATGGAGATTCAGATTTACACAAATCCTTTAACTGATCTCTCACGAGTAGTGAAATAAGCTATGAGGGGGGATGTATATTATTCCTCTTCTATACTCCTATATATAGCTGTACTTACTCTACCAGTCACCTTGGCAGGTAACAAACCATCGCTTTGAGGTTGCTTTCTATTCTATTTTCAAACAAATCTAAAATGGTCAAAGTGGCAGATGAAATTTGGAAAACACCAAACTTGGTGGCTGGTGGACAAAGAAGTCAATTTCCCTCCCAATCTACACCTCAGTCACCTTGTCAGACATGAGTGTGGAGATGGAGCGTCCTATCTGGTGGTAGTCCATGCTGGTGCTGGGGGGTCCCAGCAGGACAAAGAGGAACCTGACAGGCACAGGGACCTCCAGGACAGACCGCAACTCCACTGCCTCCTGCAGCCGGACAAAGGCCATGGTGGGCTGCTCCAGGAAGTCCACACTGCCTGGAAGACAGGGGACAACAGTCAACATGCACACAGTACTGCACACAGTACTACACACGCAATGAAAGACGAAAGAACAAAAGCAATAGAAGCAGTGATGTAAAGACAGTTAGGTGAATTTCAATAAAGTAGTATTTTGAGTAGTAGCTTGTATGCAAACGAGCTCTTCTATGGTTATAAAAGGAGATAACTCACCCACAAGGACAACTGTGGCCTCAGCGTTCTCTGGAATCTTCTCTAGCAGCTTCAGCTCATGTTTGGACTTGGACCGATGCATGCCAGGCATCGGGGTGGACTCCTTCTGCTGAAACGACGAGCAACAGGACCAATCAGGACCATGCGGACAATACTTGAATACCATCAGAATTAGAAACCACCGGACCTTTACGCAAACATCTTCTGGCAAACAAGGGCATCCGACAATTTTTACTTCATCAGACCCTGGACCTACCTGTACCTCGTTCTTCTCCACGTCGATGCGCGTGTCTGCATCCACTGCGGTGTTCGCAGTGCCCATCAGAGGGTCAGTGACAGACGGCTCTGGCTGATGGATGTGGTTGGCACTGTGGTGGTGGGCCCTCAGACTGCCCAGGCTGGTTGCTGAGATGTTCCTGGGGAAAGGGCTACCGTGCTCCTTCTCATCGCTCGGGTGACTAGGGGGAGAGGTACAGCCAGGGTGAGCAGGAGGAAGAGAGGCTGTTACTTAATGCCCCTTTAAATGGGAATCTCTACGAGGATGGTGTTGCAGCCTGGTGCTGCCAGTCACCTATGTTTAAGCAGCAGGGCCCTCAGGACATTGGCGCGGTCCTCAGCCTTGATCTGGTCAGAGATGATCATCTGCTCCACCACCTGGTGGGCAATGCCAGGTAGGGTCTTCTGGTCCAGGTCCAGCAGCACCGCCCCTGGGGACGCAGACAGTGGGTTCAGTCATCTATTAACTCACATACATGCATGGTCAAAATATGACATGAACATGTATACTGTCCCTCCGTCTCTCTTTCACCCTCTCTCTCTCTCTCTCTCTCTCACGCACACACACACACATGCCAGTATCTCACCGTGTGAGATGGTCTTGCGGAGCTCCAGCAGACTGCGGAAGGAGAGCGAGGCCACGTGGGGTTTCCCCCAGCGGTCAGTCTCCTCCTCCACGTCTTCCTCAAACTTGATCCAACGAGCCGTCTCCTTCCACTGCATTCCCTGGTTCTTGTCCATGGTCAGCTCGTTCAGCTCCACAAAGACCTGGGAGAAACGTGACAAAGGAACACATATGAGTGAGGTGTAGGTGAGGTGAGGTTAAGATCGTGGCCAGTGTCCTGAGACAAAACGGCATGCACATTCAGCATGGGCCAAATATGAACACTAAATATCTTCAAGTCAACCCAAAGCTCCAGTAATTGGTCAGTTGGTATGCTTGATGTAGTGGAGCATCTTGCCTAGGAAACCAAATTGCACGTCAACGTCAAAAAACAGCCTACATGCTATATGATACCAGTGTATCATTGGGGTTATTTGAAGCGCTCACAAAATCTTGTCAATGTTATTCGAAAGTCCAACTTAGACTTAAGTTAAGCTAAAACTACAAAACTACTGAAAACACAGTAGATGATATATTAAAATCTTTGAGAGAGGACACAGATGCTGTGCATCATCACACCAATCAGAAGCCTTCGCTCCGAATCAAATGTTTGTCAAATGGCGATTAGTTAAACACCATGCTAGTCAGTCACAATCACCTGTGAAATGACTCAGACCAAAACATAGGTCGGAAAACACTACAACCTCCCTTAAGTTACCCTGTTGTGCCAATACACCACAGTTGCATGCCTGTGAAAACACGTTCACACTCGTCAAACCTGGCTTTGGCTGGCTACCCAGCCTCACCTTCTGGCGGCGAGCCATCTGACTGGAGATGTCCAGCAGGACGCCTCCTGGCCGCGAGGCAGAGCGGTACAGAACCACTGGTAACGACTGGAGGATCGAGAGGGTGGAGGAATGGACTCAAACACTGATACAGCCGACATCGGCACAGAGGAGGGGACCCTCACTCTTCCACACACCCACACACTATCTTTCCTGAACAACACACACTCGCACTCACACCCACCTGACAGGGACCTGTTGTTTACCTGGGCTGCTGGGGGCCCATGTCTGTATATGTGTGTGTGTGTGTGTGTGTGTTAATAAAACATAGCTCCCTCTCTCAGGAGCTCCCGGTGTCTGGTTACCTAAGCTCCTCTCTCCACCCTTTCTTTTCTCTTCCATGTGTGAAAGGAAAGAACTCATTCATTCATTTTTAATTGTGCCCCCTATCCCATCCACAAAAGAGGGGCTGTGTTAAATTTGAGAGGGGGAAAGAAGTGGAAACATTTCCCAGGATTTCACATGAATTCCTCATTATATTTGGGGTAATAAAGCACAACCTGAAGTAGAACACAAGGATTACAAAAATGTCCAACTGTACTGTATTGCAGCTGAATTTAATGTGGCCAAAATAGAAAGATAGTCCTGTAGGAAAACTTCTCAAACAATAAATGTACACTTTCACCATAACCAGTTTACAGACACTGATAAGACTTCAAAAGATGTGCTAAGACCAAGACAAAAAAATCAACCAAATTCTGCATTAGCTGTCACTGAGTGATGCATGTGCTGCCTTAATCCTAGAAGGTGGGGATGACAAATCCTCTCGGGCGGCGTCTCACCTCATGTGGGGTGTGGTCCTGTTTACGGGTGCGAGTGCTGGGCTCTTTGTGGTCCTTGCCAGTGTGCACCACCTGTCCCTTGGTACTCTTTCTGACCAGGTGTCTGCGCACACCAGGAACATCCTCGAAACGATGGCCTGGAAGAGGGAGAAGAGAAGAGGGGTGAGATGTGTTAAAGAATACAGTTGAACGACTGGGAATGACGTCGAATGACTGACACCTTCAACATTAGGCTTTACGCATTTGGCTCATAATGTGACACTCTAGCCAAAATGAAACAGATATCATATAGAATTGAATAAACATGACAACAGTGAACAGAAACAGTGAATTAAGTCTCTGTACAGTAGATACGTCACCATTTTACAGTGTGGAACAGTTTGCTTCTGCAGCCCCTCAACCTGCGTTGCATTGACCCTTGGACCCAAGATAAAATCTCAGCCCACCAAGTCACAGAGGGCCAGGCCGCTCTGCTTTTGTTCTTGTGGTCCCAAAGCAGGGAGTAGGGTTACCCATGCTGGCAGCACACCAAGCATTGAAAGGGACATGGATAAAGACTGAGACACTGTGGGTAGGGATCGTCCTGTCAGGTGCTGAACTTCAAGGATCAATGGAACTGTTGGCAAAAACTCTTGTTGTTCCCTCAAAGAAGAAGAAAAAAGCCTATTTTCACTCTAATGCTCCAAAATGAAAAAAGAGATGATCCCTAAATCAGCATCCAAAATATTCTCAACAACAAACGAGCCCCATATCGACAAGAAACACAACAATCTCACAATAACAAGATAATACAACATCTCAGGAGTAGTGCAGAATAAGTGAAATCCCCTTCAAGAGCGCCAGGCGCCTTACCTTTATCAGCCATTGTGAGTCCTATGCAACAAACAGTGAGGCTTTTGTGGTTCTTCATCAATGTTGAAACAAAGCTTTTTGTCCTAATGAGTGAGATGTCCAGGCTGTCCAGCTACCTCCGCAAGAGCTCAACAGCAGGTTGACAGTGTATTTACCTTTTGGTGACTCAAGCTTGACTTTTTCCTCAGATAGAACTTTTGCTAAGAAGGTCCACTGTCAAGTAGCTCCATGATGCGTCTGCTGGTGTGTGGGTGAAGGTCGGGGCAGACCCTGGAGTAGGATGGGGCCTGACTGGCATGGGGCTCTTGAAGGAAGAGGAGGTTTGTGTGTGGGCGTAGGGCTAGAGCTGGCATCAGACCATCAGACTACGTGACCCCACGCTGTTCAAACTTGGGTCCGGGCCTTGCGCACACGGCAGGTTTTGACAAAGCGGAAAAAAGCTGCCGTTTTTTGACCGCCGCCTGACCTTCAATGGGTTGAACCTATCAGAATGCGTTAGTGAGCAGAGCTGCTAAGTCGCTCAGGTCGAACAAAAGGGGAGGGACAGTGATCTAATAATTCCTATTGTTGAGCAGCAGCCAGCCACCCGAGCCACTTTCCCACGATGATTTACTGTGGCGGGAAGCAGATAAAAGAAGATGCAGAGGAACAACTCGTGATGGACCTTTGGGGTTTATGTATGTTATCTTTGTTAAATGTCCTTAATATCTGACTCAGTGCTCTTACATGCAAGACAAACTCCTGTAAAAGGCTAAATACAGTAAATTACATCTGAATCTGAATCTACCCATTGTGTCACTAAGCCCCGTAATGACCTAAGCAGCTGGAGACTGGGCACATATCAAGCCCATATCTCCATCCATAGCCTTTGTATTTTGTGCTCCAGACTACTTAGCTCTTTCCCTTTGTTTCAGGGGTTGTGAACTGAGGGCCAGGTTTTTCAATTAGCCACCATTTTGACTCGGGCCTGATTCCAGGGGCCTCCGCTGACAGCGGGAATGGCTAATTTAATAACGCGGGCCTGTCTGCCACACTCTCTGATAAGCTGCTGCTCTCTGCTGAGGGGTCAGCCCCCTGACGTAAATCACCCTGCCCCCGACCGCAACCCCACGCTGGGCTGGGGGCCGGGAACGTCACAGGGCAGCGGGGCGCCGACTGCTACGCAGAAGGACTTGTGGTGCCCCTCATTAATGCACTCCCCACCACCTCACCCCATTCTGACTGTCAGAAAAGCCAAAGTCTTCAATACTCATACACATATACATACACACTGTGTACACACACACAGAAAAGAACAAACAGCAATATATTATACAGTACATCGATTCCTTGATGATATGAAACTTAATAAAACACCTCTACCGCTGGTACAGATGCTTGATGCTGAACACTTTCAGGTCAGGGGAAGTGTTTCAGATTTAAGAGCACTGAACTTCTATATGGCTCCAAACAGACAACAGACAAGGACCGATAGAAAAAACTCAAAACACCCTAAATATACTGTCAAGGAAAACCACAAAATAACCCTGAGCACTTCCATCAACAATAATAAGCATCCAACCACACACGCATGCACACTTACAATGTAGTCCTGTATAGCCCAATGCATATAGCACTGAACTAACCCTACCAGGGTTAGGGGTTCAGTTCCCATGGAGACCACCCATGCCAACTATGTATGCATTAATAATACCGTATGGCGCTTTGGATAAAAACGTACACCAAATGACCTACATGATGTTAAGACAGATCTTAGGACAGAAACATCTACCAAGTGATGTCAAAGCTTCCGATTTGTCCACACTCACTCTTGATGCCGTCCAGGTCAGCAGAGGCCAGGGTCTGGGCCTCGCTCTCGTCGGTAGGAATGCGTTGGTACTTGGCCTGCTCGGTGCCCGTCATGTTGCCCGTGCGCCGCCGCTCTTGCAGGTCGTAGCTGCGGCTGGCGGAGGAGACCCGGGCCAGTGGTGTGTGTTCAAGTGTCACCGAGTGGAGAGCAGGACTGGAAGGGCCGGATGAGGCTGGCTTTCTGAATAAAGCAGAGTTAAGGAAAAGCTAAACAAAGTTGTGGATCAGAAATCAACGAGCGACAGAAGAATGGTTGTGTTTAAGTTTCCTGCCTTTGGTTGATCTAACACTTTCCCCACACAGAACTTTTACAAATGCAAGCTGGAAACTGGGTACAGAAATCCTAAAAAGATGCATGCCACCTTCTCCCTACTGAATCATATACCCTCTCCTCTACCACTCTTCTTAATACTTAATGAATTTATTTTCCTAACATGATCATTCTGTTGTCAAAGGAATATTGTCAGTGCACTATGGCTCTGACCCTTGAACTCTTTACTATTTGTTGCTCATAATTTTTGCAATACAGGAACTGGAGCTTATTCTACTGCTGCACTTATTATAATATGCTCGTATCTCTCATATCAAGTCTTTCAGCTAAATGCCAAAGATGTAAATGTACATTCAATGGTATAAACACTATGCAGAAATGGAGGGAAAAGATGCTCAGCGAGCATTTATTAAGACGAATCCTCCAAAGCACATTGGATACAAACATCATAAACTCACCGTCCTTTAAATGTAAATTCCCCACAATATCTCACGACTGATTCAGAGACCTGGGCTGCATTCAAAAACCATCAAGTAGCAGACAACAAAAAACAACGTTTTGACTCAACTGTCTTCCCCGTTAAATTGGAATATTTGACAAATACGAATCCTCTGTGATTAAGATTCTTTCCGATAGATTGAAAATGAGTAAAGGGCGTACACAAGGCTTTATCCCAGCGCTGAAGAGGTGGAACAGTAAATGTCATAGGTGGAGCCTGGGGCCGGTGAGGTGTGTTGGCCTAGAGGCCAATGTTTTCTATAGAGACAGGTGATATATGGGTCTCTGAGAAGAGGATTATTTGGGTCCGTCAGATCAGGCCCAGCATGCCCACTAGATGCCTGGGACATGGTAACGTACAGTGTGTACTTCACCAGCCAATGAAACGTGTGCCTGAGTGGTCTCACCCAATCAGAACAATGTCAGAGTGGCTGTGAGAACATTTCAGCAACATGACAAAAACATGCATTACGCAATCATCACAGCAGGTAAGGCATGATTATAAGCCAAAACTAATTCTGCAGCGCGCCCCCCTTTCTGTCCTCAGTCCTAGTACTAGACTAATAACGCCACAATATTGAAGTGTTTTAAGAAAGAAACCAGTCCTTGACTCACTCTGTGGAGGTTCCTTCGTCAGTGTCTGCACCCACACCAGACTGTGGTACGATGTCCAGCTCACGGGCTGGGTGGGGACTCTCTTTGCCAGGTTTGGCCACACTGTCTTCATCCGAAACAAAGAACTGTGGAGGTACACAGAGCACGGGAATTCTCAAGTACTAATACTGAAACTTGAGTGTGCTCAACACCATACAGTTCAAGCAATTGAGGAAGCCTAGAGAAAGCCTCAAAAGAATAAAAAAACTGAACACATCAAATGCACGAATGAACAGTTAAATTAAAGCAAATCACTTATCCCAAAGATGTTTAACAACTTTTACAACGGTGCATGGCGTTTTAAAAACAGTAACATTCTGAACAGGTGAAAACTGATCATGTTTTGTGATGTATCATAATATCAATGTAACATGAAACCCACCGGTGAATGATTAAGGCCATACTGAAATATTCATGGAGGAAAATATGGTAATGCTTCAACAGTTGGGTAACAGAGCATGGACCGTGCCATCAGAATGGCAGCACATCCCTGATAGCTCATTCACCCACAACTGAACATTGTCCCAAATCAACTCAGACGTTTTGAGTCACTGTGTCCCTCTTTACAGCTGTGTGAACACGCGTCCTGGGTGATCGGATTGTAATCTGACAAAAATGCATAAACTCCGGGTGTAAATGCGCCCAAGACGGACTGAAGATCCTGGAAAAAATGTCTTGGCAGGGCATTTGAAATCTGTGACGATCTGTAACTCTCAATACCAATACAAATGACAATGTTTTAGGCAAGGAGTCAGTTCCCATTGGTGGAGTGGCTCACACAATCAATTCACTGATAGACTGGTATGTAGTCAAACGGCTTACCTGCACATCTTTGACCCCATCTGACTCGGAGGGAGTCGTGTTGGTCTCCGGCCCCTCGTCTTCTTCGTCCTCATCATCCTCTCCTTCCTCTATGGGGCCACCACTGGGACCAGGGCTGCCTTTGTGATCTTTGTCCTTTTTCCTTTTCTTGCTACTCTTCTTCCTGCGCCCCTCAGAGGGCAGTTTGGACAGGGGCCGGTGGATGTGATGAGAGGAGTGACGGTGGTCTGGGGGAAGATGCAGCAGAAATAAAATACAAACGTGTCATGTGGTGCCCACAGAGGGCCTACTTTGAATTCAGTATTTTTTCTATTTAACACACTTTCAATACTTCAAAAGTTCCAGTTTATACATCCCCCGTCTTTGCCGAGTGCTGACATGCACGAAGGACGAATGAATGCGGCACTGTATGCTTACATTCAATGTCCTCCTCGTGGTAGTTGCGGTGCTGCTCATCAGGGACGACGGCAGCAGGGCTGAGGATCTGCTGGAAGCGCTGGACGCCCAAAGCTTTGTTCAGGTCCCCATCATCCTCCTCTTCTGGGAGTGGAGTCTCCCTTAATGATGAGGCAGCAGAAGTCTCTGGCTGCTAAAAAAACCCCCGGACAGAACAAAATCAGTCAATTGATCAGGAAAGACAGAAGGAAGTGTCATTCAGCTCACACATTTGTTCAACTTGGCAAGATTGATCACTGATTCAGCCGGTCTGTGAACCAAGTCTGTGTGTGCCCCTAAACCAACACTAGAGGGAGTTCTGGTCCTGCAAACACAGCCGCTATATGCTGGGTCCCCTCATTCCATGGGTTCTTGAAATAGAAATAGCCATGTGCTTCGATCAATTACTCTTTTTCCATGCTGTGGTGTAACAGGGATCAGGGGGATGTTAAGAGATCTGTTTTCGTGCAGCAGGATGCTGGGCCACGCTGTGCCCTGCTCTGCTGGTGGGATGTTGTGATAAGGATGGGCTGGAGATGTACAGCAAGTGGATTCACTCAGGCTAACAGGACTATCCTGCCATCGTACGGATCCCTCAGCTCCTGAAAATTAATGACTAGGAAAGCCAACAGTATTTTGAACTGCTGTGATCATCCTCTGCATTCAGAGTTTGATTGCCCTCAGGCAGACGATTCAGAACACAAGCCTAAAACTAAACAGGACTAAGTCCTCTACATTTTCTAAATTCACGGAAATAGTGACCATTAGTAGTGTTTTTGTATAGATGTGTATGTGATGGCTGCACAACAAAATTCCCATCTGGGACAATAATGTTATTGAATTGAATTAAAGAAGTACTCCATTTCCATAGAATAGATAGAATCATGAATAATTGCTAAAATAATATACTATTAAATACATTTAATTCTATACACTGATTAAATCTATGACAACCCACACAGGAACTTAAGGTATGTATAAGTATGATGTAAACCGGTTTTGTATGATTCGCACCATGTCTATTCCACTTTTGAATCCACTTTAAATCCGTAAAGGCAGGAGGCGGCAAACGGGAACTTCAAAAATTCATCCTGGATTTACGATACTTTAGTTTATACGTTTTCAATTATCTTGTACATAGTTAAAATGAAGGCAAGTCCGAAATGAGTGCAAAACAATACTTAAAAGATTCAAACTATCTTTGCAAAAAGCTGATTCCCATGACCCACACAACCATGAGAAGTTTAGCTCTGACTGTATATACATGCCACACACACGTGAGAGCAAAAAGCCCTGCACTGAATTACAGACCAGCAGACTTACGAACAGTAAGTGTGAGTGAAGCAGAGACAGGTTAGCCCGTTAGGCACACATTCAGTATTGACCCAAGGTTCAATTCCTCATAACCTTAGCCTTAGCAATCACTTTTTCTGACAGTTAAACTAGAGACTCTAAAAGAGAAATGAACTCGCTCCACCTTTACCTCCGCGACCTCGACTTCAAACTGACAAAGAGGCAAGTATGAATTTTTCTTCCGTAATGACAGTGAGGCTATCTAAGCCAAAGTGCCTGAAATTGAACATTTAGTCCTTTTTATACTCCGAATATGTATGAGTAGTACGATGTATGAATTAAAGTTAGTGATCAGTTTGTCCCGCAGCAGCTTAACGAAAACATGTCAAAATTCAAGAGCCCTTTTCAAAACAAGCTTCACCATGGACAATACAGAGCGCAATTAGGTATCACCTCATCTCATCTCTTACTGAACATTTCAACATTTCAACATTTAATTAGATGTTTGCTCAGAAAACCGTGAAAACACATATCCTTCTCTCAAAGGACAAACCCCTTGGAGTGCTGCTACACTATCTGGCAGTTTATTTTTACAGAGCTCTCATTCATATCATGGTTTCACAGTGAATCTCTAGAGGTGGGAAAGATGTGTGAAGGATTCTCAAAGAGGTGAAAGAATTTTCCACAACCAAAACCATGTGCAACAACAAGCCCCGCGCAGAATGTCGGGCTGAGCTATTGCGACACTCGATAAAAGGTAAGCCCAGTAAAAACAAAATGACCAAACAATGAACAAAACTTTAACTATGCTCAACAAACAGCCCAACTGATAGACTAATATTTCCTGACCTGTGCCTCAGTAAGTGGTTTCAGGGACTTACCTCGCTCATGGCAAACTGAGCTTAATGGAATCACAATCAGCGTTTGGGTGGCAACGAGTGTTAGTGCCCTCAACCATGACAACACTGGAACTCTGCATCTCAACACCTCTGTTAAGAACTGCAGGCAGGAGATATCCCTTTCCCCTTGCTTATCAAAGCCTCGTGATGCCCTAATCAGAACCCTATCTTACAACCTGCCACCTTCACCAATCTGCCTATTGTGCCAGGGCAGAATAAACAAGATTCTCGTTCTCCCGTTGAGGACAAATGTTGCCTGAAAGGACAAGTGGTGTTTGAACAGCCGGGAACAAAACCTCACGTTGACATTCATCTCCACATGTTAACTTTGCCACACGTAGCCTAAATATTGACCAAGTTGCTTTTAGTCAATATACATGAAGGGCAATGTAATTGCATAGGACCTAAACATCTTGCACTGTTCAAAAGACATATTTCCAAAGGTTAATATTGACAGACACAAAGAAACTATGCTATGTAATCAACAGGAATGAAATGTGTGCATGCTGTTTTAAAAAGTTTGGCGTGTTAGGCAATAAAACCACTAATGGGTCATTTCTGGATGACAGATGATTCAAACAACATATTTGTGGTTGATCGTTTCAGGGTTTTGAGTTCAGGGTGGGGAAATTCCCTGGAAAGTGTGGAGTGAGGTGAGCAGAGACCTGCATAGTCAATCAGCTCTGCCTTATTAAATCTTGTGCCTGTAACAGAGGAAAGTACAGGCATCTTAACACACTGGAATCAAAGAATCCTTCATAATGCCCAACCGTGACCTTACATGTGGAACAAATATGACAGAAGGCTTATCCATTGTGCGCTTGATGTGAAGGATGATTAACCCCTCTTTGGAAAATCAACCATGATGAACTGCAAGTAGGCAGGAGAAATATAACTTGCCACGAATGATTGTGCTTAGAAAAAACACACACAGAAACATCCATGTGATCGTCTCGCCCTTTCACTTCATCTTTTTAAAGAAGTGATCAATGAGGATAATAGATTAGCCAATTAAAAAGGAACTGTTGTGAGGCAACATGCCACCTACAGTTTTAACATTAAGTGTGTATGTTCCAGGGCTGTGGTGTATATATATGACGTGTAGAGGGGATGATCTGTGTCGTGAGGTGGCCTCAAATCCCAGTCAGCACTTGGGAGGGGGAAAGGGGGAGAGAGACTGCAGATGTTGTAGTGATCAAATGTGGCTGTTGAGTCACTGCATTCCTAGATATCTTCATGCCAGTCTGCGAGGAGCTGCGTGTCTGACCATTACACAAAAGACATTTCAGTTTTATGCATCTGCCCTGCTGAAGTGCCCCATGAGCAAGACACTGAATCCCTACCAGCTCCAGGGGTGCTGTTCTGTAGCTGACCCTGACCTCTGACCTCCCTGTGGAAGGGGACAAGCGGGGATCAATAAAGTATCACATCATTACAAAGTTTCACATTATTGCTGGCAGCTGGACTCTTCACATCTATGGGAAATGGCTGCCAGTGCTCCCCTGACATGGTCCACTTGCTGACATGAGAGGGGTGACTATCAGTAATCGGTGATGCATTAAGATAACGTTAAGAAGTAATTATTACCTCGGACTGCCGGTGCCTGAGACAAGCCAAGGGGCTACTGACAAAGTAGCAAGAAAATATGCATCACAAACGCACGAGAACTCGACTGAACATTAACCAGTTGCAAAGTTCATGCCGAGTTTAAATTTACCCAAAGAACCGAATTCAGGCTACATATAGACTTTAGAGATTATGTGTGATGACGGGAAACAAGGACAAGACTTCATATGACGCACGCAAATGGAGAATGACCAACTGCTCTATGAGATCAAAACCATGCTTGGGACAATACAGTGAGTCCTTTGTGTCCTAACTGCACAAACTCACCTTCGATGTATACAGGAACTCCATCACATTCCACACAGGTGTGTCTCACTGCCGCCTAAACTATGGAGAGGTAGCTGTATTCGCCTTTCCAATGTGAAAGGTAAAAGTGTCAACCAGACACGCAAGCCACTTTTATAGAACACAACCCTTTCGGTTGTCCCTTGTCACATGACCAGGGCTCTTTATGGTAGGAAGAAGGCATCACCCAGTTTCACAACTCTGGCCCTTCAAAATCCAAACGGGATTAACTGAACTCTCCCTAACCACACACACACACACACAGTTAAGGAGATAATAATTAACTCGGGGGAGCGAGAGCTAAGAGACCAACCAATAACTGCTAAGGCACTGTCATATAGCAAACACTTTTATCTTTTGTGAGCTTCTTGATCACCAACCTGCATATCTGAAACACATTACATGAGGGCCAACTCACATTCTTTTGAAATGACAACATCTAAATAAGAGACCGACTGTCATAAACTCTCAACAAAAGACGATCATAGAACTTTATGGCAGTTAACTGTCTTACTAGACATAAATAACTGTAAGGAGATACTGATTCCCAACAGGCTCAATTGAAATCAATCGACACCTTGGCCAAGGAAATATTCAAGGTGGCCAGAGTTAAATAGGGACCACAACTGCATGCATCACACTCTGTGAAAGGGGCCTGATAAACCTCGCAGCAGCTAACACTAGTCATATCTTGTTTCAGAACAGTGTTTTGTGTTAGGGCCTGACCAATTAATCAGTAAATCGATATTATCGGATGATATTGTCCATTCGCAGATAAATCTTTATCTGCAAAAGTTCCGCAGATGAGGCATCTCGGGGGCGGAAATAGCTAAGGAGGTAGAGTTGCCGCCCTGCAACTGCAAGGTCGGCGGTTCGAGTCCAGCTCTTCCCGGGGAAAAAATCTGTCGTAGTGTCCTTGAGCAAGACACCTAACCCCAAAATTGCTCCCGTTGAGCAGGTTGGTGCCTTGCATGGCTGCCTCCGCCAACGGTATATCGCTTTGGATAAAAGCGTCTGCTAAATGCTGTAATGTGATGTAATGCATCGATACAATTCTTCAAAATAATAGTGGAATTGAGCGATAAACTCCTGTGGTGTTTTCAGGTAGCTTGACAATACACAATTTGTCCAGCAGATGCCGCGATTGTCACACCTCAGTCCGCAACAGTAGGACCAAGTCTATGGTGACGTTTTTCAAAAATGTTTTTTTATTTTAACCTCAAGTTTGTCAAATTCACATCACATAGAAATCCTATAGAGAGCTGGATGTGCAACTCGCAGTGTACAGACCAGCAGACCAGTAGCGCTGCACTCAATCCGACAGAGCCTTCCGCCGTGAAAACTAAAGTCAGGCTTCAAATCCACAATTTGCTCCAAGCTGGCGTTTATGTATTTTTGTAAACAGTAATTTGACACCTTTTAATCGGAGATGTGTAAAACTGTCCAACACTCAGATAGAAAGTTCACATGAGTGCAGTGCAAAGACTCACATATTGCCCCCGTTTACCATTGGACTGCACAGGACACATTGCTCTCACTGCAGGTGAGGACAAGTCATTAATCCACAACCCACGGGGGCCCAATATGCATTCACTAAACAGCATTTTACATTCATTGCAACTGTCTGGAGAGGTAGTTTAGTGTCATATATCCACTTCTACCTCCTAAATGCCCTACGTTCTGTGGCGCAGCAGGTGGGGTTAGATTTCAGACGTGAGCTGCACTCTGCCTCTTGGTTGTTTATGTCCAGAAAGGGTCCTCCTCCCAGGAGCCATGCAGGCAGACCTAGGGGTTGTCTGGATGGAGATTCTGCAACATTGGATAGGAAGCAGCTGACTGAACACTGACAAAAATGCAGAGCTCAGGGAAAAGTAGGCAATTCCTGGATTGGTAGTACAGTGGGTTGAACTGAGTATAGCACTGCTCTGGCGCTGGCATCGGAGCATAATGTGCATGATTGGTTCTGAGAGTAAGGTATTTTAACAAAGCACATGTACTCCTTCAATCATTTATTATCTATCACGTAAGAGTACGATGAAACTTGGAGCTATTCAACCAGCCCGCACGTGCTGACCAAGTTATTAAAAGACTAATTCACCCTTTAATGCTGTTTTTCACTCAACCAACAGTCGCCTTAATAAACCATAATACAATGTAGCTACAACATGCATATTTGCAGCATCAGTACTAGCATGTGAAATATAACACCCTGTTCAACGTCTTTTGTGCAATTTGAATGACCGGGCAAGGTGCACCATGGCATTGTTCTCTCTCCACTCCCTTGCTCTTTATTATGCTATCGACATCACCACCTACACGTATAACACGGAAACATAGCACAGAATACAAATAGCACAGAAAAACCCCTTCTCTGGGGGTTGTTGAAAGTCATCCTGAGAAATGCAGGTAATCACTAGCTGAAGTAGACGAGGCAGGTTGAAGGAAAGTTGGTGCACCAAAAAAGTACATTACAAGAGTATCCAATGGTGGATTTTCCCTTTAAGTTAGTGTTCTAAAGTTTAATTGACTGTCCTCTGCCTCTTAATCATCTTCCTAAGGGCCTCGAGGGTCTAAGGTTGGTGGTGCCGGGTAGTTGAGGCCTTGTAGAATAGGTAGGCTTCCTATGTCTTGTGCTATGTTTGTCTTACACTATTCTGCAATTCCACGGATTGTTGTCCAGGTAGATCTAGTTTGGCTCCTTTTCTGTAAAGTCCTTTGAGGCATGCTTATGATAAAGGGCCGTATAAAGAAATGAACTTGAATCTGGTTGAGAACCCCTTGAGGAGAGGAATGCGGCTTTCTTTGGCCATTGACCTTAGCTATAATCCAGCTAGCCTCTGGGCTTTGCCACTCGTGTTTGTCATAGCGATCCCGGCCAACAGCCATGCAATTATGTTTCCCAGAGCGCCATGTCCATGTGTGCCAAAGTATTTTTGCATTTACAACACTTGCAAGACACCGACTTAAGAGAAGGGGAAGGAAACCGTTACAAATGTGTAACCTTTGACATCCTTCAGCTCTCTGTGCTGATCTAAACTGGTGCTTGGAGGAGGTTTTTCTTTTTAAAAACTATCTTGCACATTTTTCTTTTGAAGTCAGGTCCAAAATATGTAGTCCGCATACTTTGCAGACTACATAGCAGCACCATCCAAAATATACACTCGGATACTAGGGAGGACTGAGGTCGCTGATGCAACATAAATCCAGCATAGACAGAATGTGTTTTACTTCTGCAATCAGAAGTAAAGGCCCATTTGGTGCTGAACAGCTGTGGTCTTGTGAATAAAATCAACACAAACTGCTAATCATAAACTCCTATAGAATAGCATTTCTCCTATAGAATAGCATTTCTCCTATAGAATAGCATTTCTCCTATAGAATAGCATTTGTCCTATAGAATAGCATTTCTCCTATAGAATAGCATTTCTCCATGTTTGTCACCAAGGTCACCATGTTTACGTCATGTGTTTTATCATGTGATGGACACTGGAGCCTGACCTCGCCGGGCAGACTGAGCCCTTTCTGTGTGCGGATGGGGTGGACTTACACTGTGAATGACCGATGCCACGGCGTCTGTGATCTGGTTGGGATCGCTGGGGATACTCATGGCGCCGCAGTGGAGTCGCTGCTGGAGAGGCCTTGGAAAGCGGCTTTGGAACTGTACGACTTTAGCCTTTCTCTTTCTCACTGGGACTCAGACAGCTTTTGGGCAGCATAACCTGGAGACACACACACGTACACAGGTTAAGAGGTTGATTGATTGATTTAATTTATTAGGTGAAAATGTATACATGTAAATAACATACAATATATAAATAAGCACAGAGGATAACACATAAAGTATATAAAACACGTATTTCCAATGTGGCCCTCAGGTTAGTCCACAGGAAAACGTTTAGTTAACCAGTCTAATATCTGTATCGGCCAGTGATGTCTGAACACAATGTGTAGCCTGAATAATGGTTTTAATGTCAAGGTCGCCCAAATGGATACACATTAGACCCTGGAACCCCATCAAGGAACCCCGGACCTCACTTTGGGAACAACAAAATGGCATAACTGAATATTCATTTTTAGAATAAGTGGAAAAATCGGAGAACCACTTGAATAAGACTTGGGGGTCATACAATGGCCACAGCGCTACACACCAACAGGCCTTTGTAAACAGTGACAAGCCGTCTCCATTCATTCCTATGACTCTCGGTTTCCAGCCATGCAGCACTTCCCTCGCCGCCATTCAAGGTCATTAGCTGCCACTGTCTGATAAGAGCCAGATAACACAGCGCTACTGTGGACAGGACCCTTTGATAAGTGGCGGCACGTGCCTCCGCAACACTCGAGTCTCGACTGTAATACCATATAACCGTAGGAATCCACCGGTAATCCTAATTCAGGCGGCCAGTGGGGCTTTAGAGGGCAGTACAGGGAGGAAGGTTTGGTCTAAAAATAGCATTTACATAAAAAAATATGGGTATTCAATGTAATGAAATCTTGGCCTCATTAAGAGAACAGCGATTTTCATTCAAACATGGGCCTAAAAGCAAAAACATGCCCCCCTTTTGGTTCATTAATGACCCCATTCCTTCACCAGTAGAAATCAGGGCATATGGCTGGATGACAAACTTATATAAGTTGGGGTTTTATCACTCGTTTCTCCTTTGAGGTGAGAAAAACACCCGTCTGTTATCTGTTATTGATTATGGCGATGTGTCGTATATGCATGCTGCATACTGTGTACTACACCAACCTGACCCCACGTACCACGCTTCATTACAACGGCCCAATCACTTACTCACCACTGTACATTACACTAACTGCTAGGCGTTGGCATGTTTGCATCTACAAGGCGACGCCATGTAAGTTTCCATCTAGAGGTGGGCAAAAATATCACACCAGGATTTTGTTCAGGTATAATCACGATTATTTTTCGTGTTGGTTTTTCTGAGACTATTTTGCAATCAGGCGAATATCCCAATGGAAGAGAATATTGCCCTTCATGGAAACAAAGCCTGAAAGAAAGATAATAACCATTATAGTGCTCTCTGGTACTTTCCCCTGACGCGGTGAACAAGGCTCGTTGCGTTGGCATCCGGTGTGCCAACATGTTCTTTCGTCGGTTGTGGAACACCCGAACCAGAGCCATATCACTGACGTCATTTTCGGGATCTACTCCGCCGTATAGCCCAAGCCGCCGTGTTGTCAAATAGAAAGGGGAGGGGAATACGCCGAGGCGCCACGTACCGCTTGCTATTATTGGTTTATTGCTGTGTCTGTTAGGGGAGGGGCAACGGCGACTAGCCAATAGCGTGGTTTTAGGCGCGACGGACGTGGTGCCACTTTCACTTTGGTCCGACGACCCCGATCAGATCGCGCAGTCATTTTAATCGTTCCTCATATCGCCCAACCCCGTCATACTTCCGTAGACCCTTTGTATATAACACATCATCTACATTCTACTCGGTGCACTATGCACCATGGTCAAACCACTGTTCATGAAGCATATATTTAGATGATCGCATGATCTGTCTATGTTGTTGTATTGTATTATGTCTAAATAGTTCTTGTATTATAATGTTTTTTATCTAGAGTATTGTATTTTACATAACTAATAATTCTGCACGGACTGTAAAGCCGCTTTCTTGGCCAGGTCTCCCACGTAAAAGACATTTTCAATCTAAAGGGACTTTCTGGTTAAATAAAGGTTAAAACATTTGTTTAATTTGTTTTAAAAAGGCACTCTGGCTCTCTGACAGCAGCTATCAAAGTCACGACAAGCCTTGATGCCAAAGCACAATCGTATCAATGACCTTGTTTACAAGAAGCGATAGCTAAGTGGCAGCGGCAACGTGTAGTTAAAGTACAATCAGCTACACGAGAGATTACATGCCATGCGGTGGTATTTGGGGGCCGGACAGCGTGAACTTGTATTTGAACGTTGATTGAACAGAGACACAAACCTGCCAAAGAGACGTGAAACCAAGACACTTGGAACAGGGTACACGCTTTTACTGCTCCTCATTTGTGCTATCAAAAGGTAATCAATATAACGCTTGTAAATTACATACTAGAAGGCTGTAATGTGTAGGATAATCACTTTGAACCGCTCGCCAACTTTGAATCGCTACCCATGCAGCGATTGTGATAAAGGAGTCTATTAGAGACGTTTAGCTAGCTTGGGTGTGTTTGAAGGTTGCTTTCTCAGTAAACCTAGACCCCACCACTGTGGAGGAGGGAGGGCTGCATAGGGATAAAGTTACAGATCACTGGGATCCTGAGCACAGAACCATGGGAACCAGCTTATGCACCTGAGGGCATTTCTGTAATAATACTGTTAGGATAACAATAGTGGTCAGAACAAAACAATTTGGAACAGAGGTAATATCAATTGCAACGATTTGAGGAAGTAAGTTGATTTAACAAGTCACCAATCACGTAGAATCACTCTGTCGGAGATCTTATTTTTCAACAAGCCATTTGTTCCTTGTGTAATGTTCTATGTGACTGGCAGGAAATAGGCTGAATGCTGACAACGCAAGAGGATGCGAGGACGAGATACTCTGCATTTCCCCAGGAAGAAGTTCATATCGTCTTCCCAGTGTCACCCAGAAGCCTGGCACCGTGCTATCTGTCCCTTGACACTAAAGCAAGAGAAAGCCGTGGCAATCGTTTTGTTTCCAAACGTCACCTTCACCACGGCACATTTAGTCACAGCCTCAAATTTGTGCACACCTGGGAAAACTACTCTTCTAGGAGGAAGTTGGCATGAATACAGGAAGGAGGTAACACGTGGCTATGAGCGCTACAGACTACAGCCTGTCAAGAAGAGCAATAGACTCTTATAAAGTAGCAACAGTGCACTCAGGGATTTTCCTGGTGTCCATAATGCCGTACTTCTGACAGAGTGACTCAAAAAGTAATGTCTATGCATGGAACTGGACCTATACTGCACAGTTATGTCACGTCAATACAGAATGTCTACCCCTGAAACTACAGGTTTACTCAACCTGCCATAGCATAAGGAGCTGTCACCTTCATCTGTCCCTTGTAAAGACAGGGAGGACACTAAGAGCATGATACACAGTCATGTGACGTGAGCGAACAAGCTACCGTGCACCAAACTAATTGTCCACTTAGCTACAGTATACGTTTCCACCAATGAGAAAGTAACCTCAGGCTACACTGCCATTTTCATTCAAACTGTGTAGATATACAACATACGTGACTCAAATTTACCATTCACGAATTTGATTAAATAAGTAAGTAAATAAATAGTAAAGTACAAATAAATAAACAGTTTATTTAGCCAGACTTTCAACATAATATACCTAACTCGCGGCCGTTGTCGCTGGTCGTTGTCTCTTCCCTGGTGCTGCTGCTGCGAGGTCGCGGCCCCTGCTTCTCTGGACATCGGCAATGGCCGTGCCCCCATCCGTCTGTCTCTATCGCCATATCTGTTTCCTATATTACTGTCATTGCCTATGCTATCGTACATTCCACTGTTTGTCTCGGCACCTGCTCCTGCTCAGCCGTCCTGGTGAGGGATCCCTCTTTGACTCGGCCCACCCAAGGTTTCTTCCATTTGTTACCTAATAAGGTTTTCGTGGAAGTCTTTCCTTGCATGCATTGAGGGTCTAAGGCTGTGGTGCCGGGTAATTTCGTGTTCGTCTTATACTATTCTATAATTCCTCTGATTGATGTTCAGGTAGATCTAGTTTGGCGCATTTTCTGTAAAGTCCTTTGAGACAGACATGCTTGTGATAAAGGGCGATATCAATAAATGAACTTGAACTCTCTCATAGGAAAACATCAAGAGACTCTGATCACAACCTCCTCTGTTTATAGGCCAAATAACTCAACAAATTTCACATTTGTCTCACTTCAACCACTGACAGTGTGTAACCTGCATACTATAGTCTCACACAGGAGATTGAAGGGATCTGAGGAAATACTACAGTACATTTCCTTTTCTGTTAGCTCTTGGCTAATCTTATTGGGACTATCTAAACCCGTCTGGTCTGAACGTTTTAGCAGAAGATACCATACCCATCAATTTGACATTTGTGTCATATCTTCAGAGCAAGGTAATAACTCAGACCATGGTTTGGCATCTTTTTCCATTATTTAGATGTTTGACAGTCATGTTGTGCTGACTCATCACTCCTACAGAGCACAAATGTGTCTGAAGATGTCGTTGACATTTTCCAGCCTCCTCATATTTAGATGATAAGGCACATTGGAGCAACTTCTTAGGAAAAATAAAAACCAAATTAGGAAAAAATTAACACTTCTGAAATTGGCATGGCATTTTCATTACATGGTCCTTCCTTAGAGACGTTTGACAAGTTTAGGGTACTTTTCAGATACACTGGCAGTGATGAGTCTGCGCAAAATGGCCACTGACTATCTCAAAAAGGGTACAATATGCCCCAAACCAGTTAGTTATTCACTCCTAATAAGGCAAGAATGCCATAGTATGTCCAAAATGCTGATATTGTCCTTGAACTTCTTTTGCAAAACAGCTTACTGTAATCCCATGTAGACCTGTGAGGTTAAAGATAGACAAAAGGTGTCAAATTTTAGCCAGGCCCAATGTCTTTCTTGGAAAAACAAAACAACACAAAACCCACCAAAAAAGGCATTCTTGCTCTAATGAAAGGAAGGGGAAATAGAGAGACAGAGGTTAAGAGCCAGACTCAAACTCACGACACGAGCCCATATGTGTCCTAACCCAGTGATCCACCAGGACATCCCAGCTGGGCCCTATTTCAATCGCCAGTTTGACATGCGTGTTGAGATTGCATACAATTCTATCAAAATGCATAATTTAAGAACAGTTAAATCAAATAAAACACAGGCCTGTACTTATAAAGGCAGGACAATGAAAGGGAGGAAAGGAGTGATTTAAGACTTCATTTGGGTTTACAAAAAAGGACAGTGTGTGATTCATGTTTGTCTGGCAGACAATTAGCTTTTCTGACACTGATTGTGTAGTTGTGATAGCACTTTACCCCAAGTGCCTGTATCCCCACTGAGATCACTTGTGGCCTTGATGGTTTATCTAACACAAATAACACGATGTAACATTGTCGCAGAATAAACACCATTATCATCAGTGTAATGCTATATTCTAATGAAGAAAAACATGTACATGACAAACACAAAATGACTGACCTAAAAAACGGTAAGTGGTTTAAGGAAAGAAAAAGACATCCATTGAAAAACATCCTTAGTCTAGGACTAAGCTTAATCCCTGTCCGGGAAACCAGTCTTATATTTTAATAGGGGTGTTTTTCTAGTGTTTTTCACGCTATAGTTCATACTATGGTTACAGATCATCATGGCTCATGCCTGGGTCAGCCTTACTCTCTCCTGAAGTCAACTGGATATTACAATAGTGCAACACAAACCAGAAAAATCCTCTCAAGTTTGATAAGATCTAACCTGACAAGGTTCACACGTACAACAACTCTGAGTACATAAATAATGAATTCTAAAAAACAAAACACTCCGACAACTAAATGGTGAGAGACAAGAGGTCAAAACATGCTGATGTGACCACCGGTCAACGAATATGTATAAAGAGATGCGTGATCTTACTGTACCTTTGTGTGTTTACTGCAGAGAAGCCACCGCTGACATTGTAGTGTAATTCTGAACTCTGCTGTACAGAGAGACCAGGGGCTGGTCAGAGTGCAAGACAAAAACAAACAGAGAGAGAGAGAGAGAGAGAGGTAGAGACAAAAGAAAAGAGAGTTAGAGGTATAGAGAGTGCGCCTTGGCCAATCGTGTGCTGTTCAGCCTCTTGCTGAGCCAAGTGCTCTCTCAGGCTGACATGCATGGACTGATAACGGCAGCCTTCCTCCTCAGGATTATGTTTCCTCCTCTAGCCTGCTGACAAGTAGCCATGTGACTCCAGTACCCGCTCAACACTGAGTCAGAGACTGCTGCTGCTGCTCTCACACACACACACACACACACACATGCACACACTCTGTCTCTCTCTAGCACACGCGCGCGCGCACACACACACACACACACACACTTAAAATAATGTGAGAAATAATCCCAGTGCCTTGAACACAATGACTAAAAGATGACCTCAACATAGAATTCAAATTCAATATCTGTCTTTAATGACATGGACACGTTTCCCATGTGGAAATCTCCATTACTTACGTTGTCTATTTCTCTTCCTCAATCTACAATGACCTACTAAACCTGTGTTGTGACACACAGACAATAGGTGGCCAGTTGTTGAAGTAAATGGGTTTGACAGTAAATAGTCTATGGGAACATGAATGAGACAGCAAACAAATGACATTCATACAACTGAATGGCATCTCTCATTCCAAATAGTAAAGGCAACAGGATGGGGGAATGAGTCATTGCATGTAGGATTTCTTCAATAGTATCTTGGGCAATGGAGAGGTGAGTGTATTTTCTCATCTGGGTAAATTGCGTCAGGAAAAAAAGGCCTGACCTAAGCTTGTGTAATACAGTGACTACAATCAATCTCTTCAAATACGCGATGCCAATAAGTGGATTCTGGATACCCTGTTCAGTTTATGTTCACAATAAACACAGCAATCCCATCAACTTAATAACCAGGCTATATTTGTGTTTTACAACAAAAATACACAAAACGCTGACCCGACCCGATGCGGTTTTGTACTTTGGCCCAGACTGCAGTTCCCATTAAGCAAAACATCGACTCTACATTGGAACCAATAAAGGGTCCAGTAAAATCCTCCTTCATACAAGGGTTGAGTTACTCGATCTGCAATATGTCAGCTAAAAATGATGATTCATTCATTTCATGCATTTATATTTACAAATCTGCACAGGACGTTTACTCATTTGCAAGGCACGCACATGCACATTTGCACATACGCGTGCATGACATGAGCATCATGCATCTTGGACACGTCAGCCCCCCCAAGTATATTATCCAATGGGTGTAGCCGAAGTGAATTTTGGGAGTTGAGGAAAATGTGTGACCTGAAACTGAAATGTTAAATAATATTATTCTGAGTTCTGTGCTTTCATAATAAGTTATAAGGTCAAGTATTTGGATACATTCTTCCTTTAAAGATATGATAACATGCCTGGGTTTCTTAGTCTCTTTGGCAATGACACAGAAAAACACTCATGGTAATGGAGGCATCAACATTATTACACAAATAATCCACCCCAAAGACATAAAAGACGCTGGATTAATTGTGTTTCGCACCGAACAAAGAACAGTCCTGTGATATAAACATGTTGCTTACCAGTTGGTCAAATAATCAAGCATTCCACATCAGCTTATAGGAGTCTTTAGGGCTGAATAAATACCTAACAGAAGGAGTGACAAGCGTGCGTGTGTGTGTGTGTGTGTGTGTGTGTGTGTGTGTGTGTGTGTGTGTAAGATATAACTGGTTGTCCCTGGGGACGTGTGCTCACGGTGGAGTCACATGCAAGTCTTGCGGTGGGAAAGAAACACGGTCAAAGCCACAGGCAGCTAAAATTGAAGTTCACTTCAAAGACTGGGGCTTTCCTTTAGCGTTCTGATAATAGCATTATCCACCGACACAACTGTGGTTTACTATAAAAAGAGGTGTGACTGAATGTAGCTGACGAGGATTGACAACTTTTAATAACCATGACCAACAGACAGCATGCTTATATCATATAGCTTAACCTGCACAAAATGGAAACATGGTCCTCGTTCTTCCCGTTTTCTGCCATTTCGAATTTAAGTAGAGTCAGAGTTGGGAGGTTTTGGCTTAGTTTTTGGCTAAATGTGGTGAACTACAGCATCCTGCACTTCATCCAAACCATCTGAAGTGTACACGTTAAAAAATAAAAAACAAGAGTAACTTAAGTACGGATTTTTACAAAACAATAACACCCTACCTCCAGAAATCTAGCTTTTATCTAAAGTGTTAACACAACTCGGAAATTCTCTCTCCCCAGCTTCCTGTTATTTTTTATCTCCCTTCAACTCTAAAACAAGTCTACCAGGTCTTGTTCCTGGAACCAAGGAAAGCAGAATCAAGTGGCGCAACCGACAAACTGTCTGCCTCCAAAGGGATGGTGCATCGTGTCAACAGGTGACCCACATGTGAAAACTGGGTACCACACGTTCACATTTCCAAATCCCTATAAGAAGAAACATTTAACAGACAGGAACTCACCAGAACTCTGATCAGTGCTCTCAGCCACCCAGGTCTCCTGTGCAGCCTGGTAACGCAAAGACTGACCCATGTAGCAGTTTGCCAACGACAGCTGCCCTGTTTGTGGATCTCTATGTGGAACTGGCAGTGGTGTATGTTGATAGCTCTGCCTCTGTTGACAAGTATTTTGGCCTGAAATAGCTCCGTAGTTGAGAAGTTACCCGGCCGCGTCCCGTGCCTTTCAACGCGCAGACGTCTCTGCCTCCCTGACACGCTCTTCACAGCCCAGCGGCCACACTAGCTTCAGTGAGGTCTGGGGGCCGGCAGGATCCAAGACTTCAGCATGACTGTGCTAAGTCATCTGCACATAGCTACTGGAACACTTCCAGTCTCACAGACCCAACAGCTGCATATATAATCAGTATATCATCTTCATATTGCTCTCTGTTTCTCTGTACCGTCCGAGGCTTCAGTCAGATGTGGCTGCCCTAACAACTAACACCTGTCTCTGGGAGCAGAGGGATATATAGAGCAACCGGGTGAGGGCCATGCAGTCCTGGCAGCTTACATAATGCCTCCCCATTGTCCTCTGTCCAGAAAGGCAAATGCAATCACCACTCTGGCCTCCAGTATTTTTATACCTTGAAGAGGCAAGCGGTGGGACATGTATGGAGCATGATAGTGGGCCAATACACTGAGCTATATGGACTCCGTGAGAACAGATGATGTTTGTGACAATGAAATTGTTCAGAATAAAGAGATGTACTGCAATTCCAAATCCAGTACAGCTCTAATGGTGTTAGGGTGTAGGGCTGTTCGATATGACGATATATATCATGGGAAGATAGAAAAATGTCTATCGGTAGATATTCTTCTCTATCGTTCCTATCGCTGTAGCCGCAAAACACCAGCAGAACTGCTTTACGGGCGTTTTGGGGTTAGGTGTCTTGCTCAAGGACACTACGACAGATTTATCCCCGGGAGGAGCTGGACTCGAACCGCCGACCTTGCGGTTGCTGCGCGGGAACTCTACCTCCTGAGCTAATGCCGCCCTGCAAGAGACGGCTCACATGACCGCAGTCATACCAGGCTGCGAATAATCCACTATGTTTTTGTCAACTTTAGACATAAATTAGTGAATTCTTCTGTTAGTCTTATTTCCCTTTTTGTTAAGGGAGAAATGGGAAATAACAATATAAGAAAAGGCAATCAATGCATGTTTGGCCAGCATATTTTGAATAAAACAATCCAATTTAGTATTTGTTTTTTATGAAAAGAAATTTACAAATAAAAAGCCACAGAGAATATAGACTGGGAATATTAATAAATCTAAATAAATATGGAGAAACCTTGAAGCGTTTCAAGTTGCAGTAACTGTCATATACGGTAAACATTTACCATCCAATGTTAACGTGTTGTGCTAAGTGTTTAAATAAAAGCCATTGTTCTGATAAAAGCCTCCATCATCACTTTACAGTAACCATCTGCTGATGGTGCAGCTAACTTAGGAAAGGACTATCCACTAGGGATGGGCGGATCGAAACTGGTATTCCGACACTCGCATACAACTCATTTGGTATTGATGCCCTTTGAAAACTATCCATTTCAGTTATTTTTAATCTAAAATGTGGTTGCGTCACTCAAACGTCATAGTTTGGAAACTTCCCAGGTGTGTTGAAGGCAGCCTTACAATCTCCAAGAAGTGAGAAAGCAGCCATGAAGGAGCTTTAAAAATCATACTAATTAATATATAGTTTGTCTCTTTTCGTAGTTTCTCTTCTGATACACTGCTGTAGTGTGTTGGTCATGTTAAATAAAAAATACATTAATGTAAGTGCTTTGGGTCAATTCTTAATGTAAACATGAATATTTTAATAATGCACCAGGTTAGAGGGTTCCTTGTACAATTTACAGCATTAGTTCTGAGAATGTCTTTCATATCCAAGAAAAATTGGTATTGTAACTGAAACACATCCCTAACCGATTCAACCAATTCAGGAAATCTGTGGCGATAACGGGCTCTAGAGGCATGTGGTTATTTTGTACAGACAAATTCTTCATAACATTTACAGAAAACGTACTATATTGTGATATATATCGTTATCGTGATATGAAATTACCCGTATTATGATAGAAGATTTTGTCCATATCGCACAGCCCTAGGGTGTGTCATTTTGGGTCCACGCTGCACCCAAGGCTGCTGAGGTTGCACAGGCTATACAAAAGGTAATGTTCATGGATGGTAATTGAGACGCTTTGACCCAGTGCACTTGTAATAAACGTAGTTAACCCTTTTTTTTGGGGTAGCTTTTCCAATGTAAACAAACGTGGGACTTGATGTGTTAATGGATGAAATCCTGAGTGCATTCACATGTGGAGGGAAACAAAGGTAAAATAAACACAGAGTGACAAGAGGCCACGATAAGAAAACGTATTATCGTCCCCTTTTCTTTCCTTGTCTTCTGCATGATCAAGCAATTCACAACAGGAATGTGGAGTCATTCTGCTCCGATGTCAGTCTATTGACTTGTGTTTTTTTTCTCCACGAAAACACCCTGTTGTCACACATCAGTTTACAAAAGGGCTGTTTGGTTTTCTCCAGTGAAGCAATGGAAAACAAACCAAAGCTGAGATTGCGGTCACAGAGACAAGACAGGCCTAGCTCATGCGTTCATGCAGCACACAGGATCATACTGAACTGGCGGCTCATCAGCTCTGGAACTTGAGAGTAGATGTTTTTTCACGATCACACAAGGTCAGCTTCACCAAATCGAACATGTCAGCTTTTGAGTCCTGGATGACGAAGACGTTCTTAGATGCACGGATCGAGTTTCGGTTTTCTGCCAGCCGGCAGAGAGGTCGTGTTGAGGATGGTTCATTTCACTTTCAATGAATGTAATCATCTCTAAGGAAGTGTTTCAACGCGCGTCTAGACTTTACATCAAAGTCAAACGCCTCCTCAAATAACCTGGGGCACACAATGTAGCTGTGCTGATATTGGGTTAGTCCAGGGACCTCCAGGGGTCCTTAGGAGGGTTCCAGCTCGTCCGTGGCAAAAATAATCATTAGTTCAATTTCACTGCTATTTAATCCACTAAATAACTTTTAGTACAATCAGATAATTTAATGTATAAGAATGGCTGTCCTGATTAGAAGTGTCACTTCTTACACTTTTTATCAAACCTTCAGTATAGACAGATAACACAAATGTCAAAAGGGGGTCGCTGTGACAAAACCTGGGGGTTCTTGACATTAATTATTTGGGAACCCGTTCTGGACTATACAGTGCATTCAGACCCCTTCACTTTTTTCACATTTTGTTACACAATTGTACAATTGATTAAATGAAATAATAAAATCATCAATCGACACAAAATACCCCATAATGACAATTAAACTGAATTATACATAAAGACCTGAAATATCACATTTACAGAAGTATTCAGACCCTTTACTCAGTACTTTGTTGAGGCACCTTTGGCAGCGATTACAGCTTCAAGTCTTCTTGGGTATGACGCTACAAGCTTGGCTCAAAATTGAACTCGGTTGCCTCCCGTTTCCATTGATCGTCCTTGAGATGTTTCTACAACTTGATTGGTCCACCAGTGGTCAATTCAATTGATTGGACATGATTTGGAAAGGCCTGTTTATATAATGTCCCACAGGTGACAGAGTGTATGTCAGAGCAAAAACCAAGCCATGAAGTGGAAGGACAGGATTGTGTCGAGGCACAGATCTGAGGAAGGGTATTCAGAAATGTGCGCAGCGTTTAAGGTCCAGAAGAACACAGTGGCCGCCATCATTCTTAAAAGGAAGAAGGTTGGAACCACCAGGACTCTTGCTGGAGCTGGCAATCTGGGGAGAAGGGCCTCGGTCAAGGAGGTGACCCAAGAACCCAACGGTCACACTGACGGAGCTCCAGATTTCCTCTGTGGAGATGGGAGAACCTTCCAGAAGGACAACCATCTCTGCAGCACTCCACCAATCAGGCCTTTTTGGCAGAGTGGCCAGACAGAAGCCACTCCTCGGTAAAAGGCACATGATAGCCCGCTTGGAGTTTGCCAAAAGGCACCTAAAGGACTCTCAGACCGTGAGAAACAAAGAGTCCCTGTTCTGATGAAACCAAGATTGAACTCTTTGGCCTGAATGCCAAGCGTCACGTCTGGAGGAAACCAGGCACTGCTCAATACCATCCCTACGGTGGAGCATGGTGGTGGCAGCGTCATGCTGTGGGGATGTTGTTCAGGATAGAGGGGAAGATGAACCTTGGTGTCATAGCAAAGGGTCTGAATATTTCCGTTTTTTTATCATTTATACATTTGCGAAACCTGTTTTCTCCCTTCGTCATTATGGGGTATTGTGTGTTAGATTGATGAGATTTTAAAAAATAATCAATTTTAGAATAAGGCTGTGACGTAATAAAATGTGGAAAGGGTGAAGGGGCCCGAATACTTTCTGAATGTACATGATAGCTTTCACCATCACTAAACTTTATAGGCTGCGTGGTCCATCAAATAGAATACAAACATATTCCTATATATATATATAATATCACATTAATTTGATTGAAATGACCAAAGCAAGATTTTTTTTTACAAATTATTATGACGACACCCTGTGACCAGAGAAAACAAAAGAAAGACCGGCGCCGGAAAGAAACGAATGAATGAGTCGACCCGAGTAGACCCGAGTAGACCCGAGTAGACCTGACCACACCCCCCACATCGAGCTCCCGGTGTGGACCGACTCAGCCTCTGCTCGAGCACGTAGCATCCCGGTAGCTCGTCACCGGTGACCGTCACATACCCGGTGTGCCGTCAGGAGGAGCGCCGCTAGCTCGCTAGGTCGAACGGCACTAACACCCCCATGACACTAGTCGCACCGGTCCGTTAAAAGGCTTCCGCCACCGACACGACCCCCGGTCCTTTTGTCCTCCGCCACCCGGCCAACGAGACGAGGGACAAACCGAAGTGTCCCCCGGCGAAAGCGCTCGTGCACGTGTGGCAGTTACAGTCGGTGCCGCTTGAACCGACCAAATAAGTCGACAGTCGCGTGCAGTTCACCGCGGTAAAACACAACCGCGGCTCGGAGCTAAAATGCCGTTTTAAGTGACGCGGAAGTGTCGCGTGGCTAACAGTCACAAACACACCGGGAGAGCGGATCGGTTATTTATTCACCGGTGACGGTAAGATACTGGTACTTACCCACAACTCACTCACTGAATGAGTCGCTCGACCGGTGGCAAGCGTGCTGGAATAAAAACACACACACTTCCGGTAACACATTTCAAAATAACAGGCCCAATTGACGAACATAATAAACACATCGCGCGTTTGAGTAATACAAAGTGTCTGAGTAAAAATAAACAATATATTTAAGGATGGGGTTATAGTAGATACAAATTAAAACGTAATATAACGGCATAGAATGACGATTTTAGATGTCCTACTATTCGTGTACGCACGTGTTTTTCCCCATACGTGACATTGTGTGGTTTTATTGTGAAGGCAGATCGCCTGACCTCCGGTAGTATCCTAGTTAACTCCTGGTGACTTGATGCAGGATGGCTGGCGTCTCGCCGCTTCCTCTGGAAAGAAGTTGCTGCGCCTGCGTAAATGATTATGACTATTTCTGATGAAGGGTTGCAGGGGAGGGCTTCGTCCCGTTATGTTGAACGCGCCATAGCTTTCCATATAAATAGAAAAACGTGTTCATTATTTAAAAACAGCAACACATAAATCAATGCTTTTCTGAAACGTATTTTTCTTTATGTTGGTGGTTGTTTGCCTTATGATGATCACCCATCATCACAGGTCTAAAATGTATCATAGGTTTCCTATATATAGTACTTTAGTAATGTATTATATGATTCCCACGTTTTGTTTTAGAGCATGTGAAGATTCTGCTAGGGTATTTCTGAAGGGTTTACATACTTCCAGTCGCTCAGAAAGGCTACAATTCATCCACCTCATGTTATAGATGTGTACATTGCCACAGCTGGATGTATTAAATGAGGGCTGGGCCAATAACACGCAATATGCATGTTACAGGGCCACAACAACGTGGACGGGGTGAGAGTGACCCCTACTGGTGGTCTGCTGCAACTGAAACAAGACAGAGGTTGGTAAAATATACAAGACCAGTTAGATTCGGTGATGTATTTGGTATCGTTCATATTTATTATTATTATTTATTGTATAAACTGCTTACTTTTCACTCGCAAACGAATTATAATGTGACATGGGGATACTCTGTAGAGGGGTGCTGTTTTGTAGTGAGTCACGTGGCGGTGTTTCCCATGAGCTGTCAGCAGGTTTGGATAGGCTCGTTTCTTGTTGACGTTCTGTCAATCCACAAATCAAAGGGAGAAGAGGTCCGTCTGACCAACACGGCAAGCTAAGCAGCAGCGGACTAATAACACACAACCCGGAATTAACCAAGTTTGCTAACTCACGTCAGCTTCAGACTGATCTGAGTGGAGTAACGTTGAAAATAGCGGCATGAATCCGGCCGCTTCTCCGGTAAGCCGCAACCACAGTGGTGTAGCTAGCTGCTGTAGCTCACGACGGGCTAACGTTCTCCATCAGCTGTTAGCTAACTTAGCTGTCATGCTAACATTGTTTGTTGACAGCCCACACGGTTCCCAGACTTAATAACGAAGTGGGTTAGCTTGTTTGCTGGTGTTGGGTTTAAACGAGCTGACGGTACTGAGATGTCCTGCCTTTAGCCTTTAGCTTGGCCCAGACCGACTAACGGTGTAACTTTACGTGATGTTCATTTAGCCTAGGTGCATTTAAATGCGAACCAACCCAGACAGCCCAGTCAAATTCCATTATTGACATTGAAGGACAGATAAAAGATAGATAGCTAGCTAAGATACAATTTCACGGAGGGTACGTAAAGGAGCATTTCACCCATAAAACAATTTATAATTCTCAATACGCCTTAGGTTTCGGGTCGTACCATTTATTCCTCTACAATATAATAATCTAAATAATAAAGCAGAATTACAAAGTGCTTTACAAGATGAATAAAAATGGAAGCAACAAATAAAAAACCTTAAACAACAAATACACTGGAAAAATTAAATACAAATGGTAAATGACAGAATCATTAAAATAAGAATAAAAACGGAATACAGACCATAGTTCCAGTAAAAGTACATCTAAAAAATGGTGTTTTTAAAAGAGTCTTAATCAATGACACTGTTGGCCAGCCTGATTCAAAACCTATAGGGGCCATGAAGAAAGCTTGATCATTAAGCTTTAATCAAGACAAAAAGTCAGTGTGACTCTTTTGTGCAATCACTTAACTGACATGAAACATAATGAATTCATCTGAAGTGAAAGGCACTTTGGTCAACTCTTGCTGACCCGCCTTATGTATCTAAATAATATAGTTCAACGACCTGTGTTTGATGTTGCAGACTATTGGGGAGTTTGTCCTCACCCTCAGTGAGATGGGATTCACTGAGGAACAGATCCAGGCTGCCATGAAGGCAGGGCATTTTTGTTTGCCAGAGGCAGCGGAGTGGTGAGTTGTCCTAGCTCTTCATCCATAGTCCATGTGTTTGGAAATAAAAGGGCAACGTTATTCGTCAGTTTAAAAAAAAACAGATAATACCCCTTGAATTTCTAGTAGATAATTCCCCTTCACTAAATTACTTCTGCGTCTCTCTCTCATAGGCTCTTACAAGGACAGCATTCGCGACACAAATTGGTTAAGCAGTCACCGCAGCCAGCTGAAACAGCGTTTTCTGCATTCAACCCTCCCAAAGACGCAGGATGCCCCAGCACTTCTGAGTCACATGCAATTCCCACTGACGGTAGAGGTATGACACCTAGCAGCTTGGACTATATTGAAGTTATTTGCTTACTTTTAGCATGCCTGTATTGGACAAGAGAACAATTTGTAGTAATTTAGCCTTGTTATGGCTGTATTTGCTTTTATTTTGTCCACCGACAAGGGAATTGTGCGCAGAGGTTATTGTGTAACGTTGTCCTTGCTAATCTACTCCCATTGTAATAACTTCAAGGTTACAGTACTTATTTGTAAGCATGAAATTGTAATCACTGGTATTATTTCAGAATGGTCTAAATGAATTGAGCTGGATATTTTAGAATGCAAAATGAGATGCAGCTATCTAAATGTTGTCAGATTCTTTGTGTTAGTGTCTCATTAGATTGTTTCTAATTTTAACAGCTAGCCCCTCTTTGGTCCTGAGATCACCACAGTCCACCCTGTCCCCAGACCCACCACCAATGGAGTCTCGCCTCAAACTGCACAACAGTGATTTTGAAGAGCAGCAGAGACAACGTTTGGCCCAGGAGGCCAGGACGGAGAGAAGACAGAAGAAACAGGTCAGCAGTACTGAAAAGAAAGACACACAGCAGTCAACTCTAACTCAGACGGACAGACAATTGCTAGCTTATCACACTGAGAAGGAAATGTTTTAAACCAAGTATATGATTTGCAATCTTAGAACAGTAGTGTCCAGACAGTGAGTGTGTGCACCATTTCTCTGCTGGTCTACCAGGA